>BGNK01004261.1:0-57183 GCA_003297005.1 Symbiodinium sp. clade A Y106
GGGGCGGGCCGCACTTGGGAGCAGGCTCGGGCGGGGCAGAGGCAGCCTGGAGTGATCCGCCTGCCGCCAGGATGTCGGCCACCGGCAGAAGGACGAAGTCAAGGTCCCCAACGCCTGTCACTTGCACACCACCCAGAATGACCGAGACCTCACGCATGCACAGCACAGGACAGCTATGGCGGCGTGGGGGAAGCCAAGAAAAGGTTGAAGCGTTAAAGGGCCCCCGGAGCAGTTCTAGCGAGCCACGTTACCGTTAGCCTACAAAGCAGGCCCCAGTTTTCGCACACCGTTAGCACGACGTCGCTTGAGCCAAAATGGCTTGACGACTTGAGCCAAAATGGCTTGAGCCAAGATTGCTTTGGTAGACTTGGAGCAAAGCAGCTCGAAAGAGCGAGTTCAGTGCCCGAGCAGCCTGGACCCGGCAGCTAAGAAGGTTGCAGAGCTGCAGCTCGAAAAGAGCAAGTGCGAGAAGGCTCCCAAGGAGCTGAACGAAGTACGTGCCCCCACGAAAGGTTTAGGCCAAGGGCAAGCTTGACGTCTAGCCCGGAAGAGCGACCGCTGTCAAGCTTCACCATTAGCTCCAAAAACCGAGCACTGTAGGCCGCCGGCTGTAAAAACCTTGCCCATTTGCGAGGGTTCTTGCAGACAGTGCATGTAGCTTTAAGCACGGCTTGCTTTTGAGCTTAACTCTTGCTGCAGCTTGCAGCTTTGTACAGGTCGTCCAATCCGAAGCCAACAACGAAAGGGCATACACCGCAAGGACTTTCAGCAGCTCTGGTTTCGAGCAGGTGGCGTCCCAACACGAGGACATCAAACAGAAAAGGTCCTCCTCAGATGGACACACGTGGAGCCGCTTATCAGCTTGAGAAGAAGCTTTGCAGCGAGAAAGTGTGACAGCTCGCAGAAAGCCTTCTCACAGCTCACAAGTCGCAGCTGCTTGTAAAAGAAACCGTTCGCGAAGGTTTAGGAAAGATTTAAGGGTTCAGGAAGGGTTTAAGCCGGTTTCACACACGTATGAACATATATATACATCCATACATACACATATACATATGCACACACGTAGATCACATTAGCTTTCGCTTTCGCCCGTCCGAGTCCGCTGATGAAGACTACGGTCCTATAAGGACATGGGGAATAAAGAACACGCGTTCAAGCAGATTCGTCACTGTACAACTTGGACAAACTCGTTGACGAAATCATCTGCTTTGTGTTTCCATGCACTACTTGCGGCTACATACATCCAACACTGCGTGTCGGGAAACTTTAACTTGCAGAAACTTCGCAGCTTGTCATCCCATCGGGTCAGTGGACGTCCTTGTCGGCGCTTGNACTACTTGCGGCTACATACATCCAACACTGCGTGTCGGGAAACTTTAACTTGCAGAAACTTCGCAGCTTGTCATCCCATCGGGTCAGTGGACGTCCTTGTCGGCGCTTGGGTGCCAAAGGAAAGTTGTCACGCCAGTTCGACTCGGGATTCCACGTGACCACGCGTGTCACCCAACCATTGCTCACATTAGCTCACATGACCATTCATTTTAATTCACCAAAGCTCATTCTAGAAGCTCCATTTTGGAGCTCTGGTTTCCTAGAAGCGCTTCTAGGAATCTCAACAGGCGCTTCTAGGAAGCTTCATTTTGCAGCTTTTAGGTTTCAAAGCCCAGGAGCTGAAACGGAGCTTCTCGGAAGCCTGGGGAATAGTTGGAGAGTCGGCTCAGCCGTGCAATCAAAAAATCCTGCAAAACAAAAAAAACCTCGCAGCGTATCACAGCGTGGAAGGGGCATGGTCGCCGTTAACATTGGCGGTGCTTGAGGCGGCTTCCAGCGTCCGCCAATCTCGACGCCGAGAACGACCAAGCGACACCAACACGCACAACCGAATTCAGGGCAAGTGCATTCCTTAAACCTGCGGGTCTTTGCAAAAAACTCTTGGTGGTGGCACTGCGCTGGGGTACCTCCCGCTGACGTCAGTGGGGAAACCAAAGTTGTGGCAACTGCGAGCTAGGAGCCACCCCGCCACGGAAGCCCGGTAACAATACCGTCAATGCGCCGCTCATCATGCCTTGCGGCTTGGAGGCCGAGGTCGCGGACCAGCACATTCGTAGCCACAGCTGCCCCGACTCGCAGCAGACTCGTGCAGCGGCACGCTCAAGCGGCCGCCTTCGCGCGCATTAAGTGCCAGACCGAGGGCAGGCGGCGACCAGCACATCAAGCAGCGGCATGCGGCAGGGGCAAGCGGCAGTGGAAGTGGGGGGGCGGCGGAGCAGAAACGGGCAAGGCGCCGAGTCGACGACGAGCTCAGGAACGGTAGGGCCAGCAGGGCATCGTCGAGCACGCAGGGGCAAGTAAGTATAAGTCAGCCAGTCGGTCAGTCAGCCCATCGAGGGCACGGAGGCCGCTCGCGACGCTGGCTTTGAGAAAGTCTAGAACCCCGTGGAGGGGTTGCGGGCATCCAGCGCACGCAACATTCCCTGCAGAAGGGGTGCATCCCGGACGGACGGGGCGGCGAGAGAGAAGATATGAGAAGATAGCTGCCCAGAGAAAATGTGGTGCGTGCAACGTGGCACTGCCCAGGCCCAAGCCACCATGGCGCAAAAAGGCAGCAAGTGGGAGAGAGGAAGGCTTCTCAGCACAAAGCAAAGCACTCAGTCAAGGTGTCGAGGATGGCCGCATCATGTGCGACGGCAAGCTCCTGCGTGAGCCCGGGAGCAAGCGTACGCAAGCCTGTGGGGCCGCGGTGCGAAACAGCAACAGCCAAGAGACTTGAGAGTCACCAAGTCGCGGCAGTGTACTGGGCAATCAGAGCTTGGAGGTGATTGGCGATGAATTCCGGCGAACCGAAAAGGATGCGAAGGAACAACCCCTGTGTCGAGGGTTCCAGTGCGTGGTCACCGAGCCACACCGACCCATCACACGGTTTTTTTGCCCCGCACCTTCTTCCGGTTGCCCAAAATCCTGAAGTGTCTACCTGGTCCTACGGGGGAGCTCCTACCAGCAGGGTATCAGCGAAGCCCCTGGCAAGTGGTCCAAGGTCAGCTATTTTGCAAACGGGCGCTTTGTGGGCCGGCGCAAGTCCAGCCCGACCACAAGCGAACAACAAGTGAGAAGGGGTTCTGATTCTTTCAATTAACAAGCATAAGCACCCACACGGCTGCACTCATGCGCATTCGTCATGCATGCAGACATACATCGCGCAGCTGCGCCTGTCGACCACGGCTCAAGTATGCAATTTGGCAATGAGCGGACGACCACGGCACAAGCCAGACTCGGCAGCAGGTGCGCGAAGCAAACGCACGCATGCACTTTCAGTTGGACGGAAATGTCGCGGTGATCCTCACAAATGTTCGGTTGTTGAGGTTCCCTCCCAATGCTACTTGGGGCAAGTCCAACAAGTTCAGATATGTTCGTCGGCATGTTTCAATGAAGGTCGTCCGCGGTTGCTCAACCCGGTCATCACACCCATGATCTGTTCTTTGGGCAGGCGGTTTGGTACCCTGAGACGTGGTGTGGCTGGAAACGCGGAAGGAAAAACGCCGGTTGTTTTCCATGGCCCACCGTGGTTTGTTACCCTGGTGCCGGGCTAGTCTCCTTAAGAACGATGGCTGTTTCTGGTAGCAGGGCCTCCCACGGTGTCCTGAGCGCAGTCACGATTTGGGGCGGTCGCCAGGGCACCAATTCGGGGGAGGGCCGTTGGGCGAGGCTGTAAAGAAGGAGAGAGCTCTAGAAGCGGAGAGGATTTATAACAGGAGAGGCTCTATAGAGAAGGAGAGAGCTTTAGAAGCGGAGCTCTGAAGCGGAAAGGCTTTAGAGAAGGAGAGAGCTTTAGAAGCGGAGAGAGCTCTAGAAGCGGAGAGGCGGAGCTCTAGAAGCGCGGAGGCTTTAGAGAAGGAGACGCTCTAAAAAGGACAGAGCTCTAGAAGCGGAGAGGCTTTAGAGAAGGAAAGGCTCTAGACAAGGAGAGAGCTCTAGAAGCGGAGAGGCTTTAGAGAAGGAAAGGCTCTGGACAAGGAGAGAGCTCTAGAAGCGGAGAGGCTTTGGAGAAGGAAAGGCTCTAGACAAGGAGAGAGCTCTAGAAGCGGAGAGGCTTTAGAGAAGGAAAGGCTCTGGACAAGGAGAGAGCTCTAGAAGCGGAGAGGCTTTGGAGAAGGAAAGGCTCTAGACAAGGAGAGAGCTCTAGAAGCGGAGAGGCTTTGGAGAAGGAAAGGCTCTAGACAAGGAGAGAGCTCTAGAAGCGGAGAGGCTTTAGAGAAGGAAAGGCTCTAGACAAGGAGAGAGATGGAGAGAGCTCTAGAAGCGGAGAGGCTTTAGAGAAGGAAAGGCTCTAGGCAAGGAGAGAGCTCCAGAAGCGGAGAGGCTTTAGAGAAGGAAAGGCTCTAGACAAGGAGAGAGCTCTAGAAGCGGAGAGGCTTTAGAGAAGGAAAGGCTCTAGACAAGGAGAGAGCTCTAGAAGCGGAGAGGCTTTAGAGAAGGAAAGGCTCTAGACAAGGAGAGAGCTCTAGAAGCGGAGAGGCTTTAGAGAAGGAAAGGCTCTAGACAAGGAGAGAGCTTTAGAAGCGGAGAGGCTTTAGAGAAGGAAAGGCTCTAGACAAGGAGAGAGCTCTAGAAGCGGAGAGGCTTTAGAGAAGGAAAGGCTCTAGACAAGGAGAGAGGAGAGGCTTTAGAGAAGGAGAGGGAGGGTCACGGTTGGATTCTTTAACAGGTAGAAGTCGTCGAGGCCTCGGCACCGGGGTAGCCGACCCCCCGTGATCATACCAAATTCAGAGGGCTGTTTTCCTTGATTTGGGGCTGGATATTGGCCCCTTGGGTCAAAGAAAAAAGCCAGGCCAAGACGACCCCTAATTTAAAGGACCCAAAATAGGCATTCACGTCAAACCGACGTTCGTTAGATCCCACATGATCCCATCACACCTGTACACACCCCAACTCCCTGTAGGACCGTCGCTGACTCGAACGGGCAAACAGGACAAAGAAACTGTGGCGAGAGCTGCGACGCTTACGACGGAAGGCGCCGGGCGGCGACGTCAGCGTTCACACCCAGACGAGCTCGTGCCTGCTCCGGGGCTAGGGCTGTCCTAGGTCCCCAAAGTTAAAGGGGCCCCCGGGACCACTGGCATTGCGGCGTTGTATGGCGTTGTAGACACGGGTCTTGCCAAGGACGCCGACACGAGTCAAAGCATCGCGATGTGTCACCGACAGCGGCCAAGTATTCACCAAGCAGCTCGCACTCGTCAGCCACACTATCTACACATTCATGCATCATGCTGGCAAGCCCGTCCTGCTCGCACGCTTCACCCTAAGTGATTAGATTATGACCATCACGTTGTAAGCCATATAGAACAAGATGAACAAGTAGCACCAGTGCTGTGGCATGCTGTGGCGACTTTGTGCAGTTTGCACAAACATGCAGCACGTGAAATGGCGCATATGGCGCATCACACGCACTGCGCCCATCGAGCGAAACAACATTTTGGCAGAATGCAGGACCGAGAAAAATAGGTGCCGGCACATGTCTGAAGTGCGAGCGGGTAAGGACAAGGATGGGTTGTTGCATTAAACATGGCGGCATATAGGCGTATGCCTGCTCTCGTACGTCGCCGACAGGCTTGTGCATGCAGTGAGGCGGGAAATGGAGGGAGAGAGCAAGCGCGGCAGCGATGTTGTTGGGGATTGTTGGGGTCTTGGGCTGCGCCAATCCGGCAGCGGCTCCGCGCATGAAGTACCAGACTGAGCGACAGCGGTGTCCGACCGGTGATTCGGGATGGAAGCCGCTTTAACGGGGACTTCGGAAACTCTGGCGGGCGCGTGTCCGGATCACACGGTGCGCGAAAGTTTCTTCAATGCAACGTCGCCGCAACACTTGGAGCCACCGGACGTGCAAGCAGGCGGCTGGCAATTGGAGCCTGGCACGATACCCTCGTATGTGAGTTGAAGCCAGGGTCCATCCCGGGCCATTCCAGTCGATTTCGCAGCACACAGCCATAATACTTTCGTATTCTAACTTGTGAAGACTCCTGGGCTGGTCATTTTCATGTGGATGTTTCTGCTATGTACTGTACTGTGATTCTGCTTGACCGTTCGCATTCTACTGAGTGCCCTACACCTCGTGAGCACTCGAAGAGCTCCAAGCGATCACCAACAGCAAGTTCCCGAAGTTCTTCCCCGCAGTGTCTGGCGGCCAAACCAGAAAGAAACATGGATGATGATGGCTGAGTTCAAAACTTCTCCGCCATTCACATGCAGGGTTGCTATAGAGCCCTGCGCGTGCAATCGTGGAGAGATGCAGGTGGCAAGCAGGTGTTGGTGCTAGGGCCTGAGGTGGCTACTGGACGTCGTGCATTTGCAACGGATTCGCCCCCGCAGGCATGGTGAAGGGCGTGGGTGGCTGGAGACTTCTGCGCCCGGCACACAAGACGCGACAGACAAGAGCTTTTGCAGGAGACGGAGTTCGGGGCAGCGTGCCGACTGAACAACGGAGCTTTCTCTGAACTTGGTGGCGTATGGCTGCTCTCAAATCCAACTCTTGAGGAATGCTTTGCCGCTGCATGCCCAGCCTGCAGCTGAAACCACGTCCTCAGTTCCAAACGGCCCCCCTGCGACAGAGTAATAGATGATGGCCACCTTGACTGCAGAAACTAAGCGCAGGCTTCTGAGCGCTCACTGGTGCAATGGTGAGGCAAGGCCAGGCATCGACAGTGAGCGCAACCTCGTCGGCGGCCTGACCAGGCTTCTCTATGGAAACGACTCTGGGTTTGCGTCGAAGTGCACAAGCCGCAGAACTGGAAGCAGCATCTAAATCTTATTGTAGCCACTGTCACGCTTTCAGAAACCTGCTGTTGCTACAACTTCAAACGCCATGTTCTACAGCGAGCTCTCGATCAGCCGCCGTGGCACGATGATCGGGCTGACATGTATTATCGGCGAAGGACCCGCATCTGCAAGTGTTGACATCTATCCAACCTGGTCATGGAGCACTATCGATCGTCGAGCATCAACCGTGAAAGGGATGCCGCCTGCAGACGGAGCTGAGTCAGATTCTCCCCAGGCATACAAACAGGCTGCAACACATGTTTGATCCTCTGTGTTTGGTCAAGCATTAACAAACGGAGGGGAAAGGCCGCTTGCCTAGTTGCCAGTCGCCACTTGGTGGGCTGCACGATCTCGCCGACGTCGATGTGAACACCATGGCCCAAATTGGATGCCATGCGTCAGTTTCCTATCCTACTTCCTGTGAACGTGCGCATGAGTGTAGGAGTTGCATGTAGTTGCATCGGAAGACAAGGCTATGCCATGTAATACGGAATGCGCTGGCGTCTGTTGAGGCCTGCTTGGTCTCTCATTGGGCTGCCCTCGGGCTGTGGCAACGAATGTCTGCTCGTCGCCACTTCCTGTCATTCTTTCTTTCTGTTAACTCTCTCACCCACTCGGGATGCCGTTTAGGGGACGTCGGCTGGACTGCTCGCTCGAGTGTGTTGACCATAACGCCAACTCTTCCGACCTACCAACAACAGCCCGGGAGTGGGCCTTGCTCTGTGTTGCTTGCACCCATCCAAACGGCAGCTCGCACGGCCCTCGTGCGTTGCAGCGCACTGGTTTCCGTCTCTTTCTGTCTTTCTGCGTGGCCCGCCCGACCACTCTTTTGTTTACTAAGTGGTCGGCTTTGGGATGCTCTGGGTATTCATGAGTGCTGCACAGCTGCTATGCAATGGGTTCCCAAGTCTCCGAGTTGTCATCCCCCCCTTACACTCTTGCTTGCTTGCAGGAGCCCTTTTAACTCTCTCTCTCTCTCGCTCTCTCTCCGTCCCTTGATTCCATCGCTTGAACGGGTATGGGAGAGGGGCAACCACGGACTCTCTCTATCTCATTCTTCTTCCGAGTACCAGCTCAGACCCCCAGTGCACACGTGCAGGCACATGCAGCTGTGCTGCCGTGTTCAGAGCACCTTTCCCTGGAACTCTGTCAAACGGGCTGAAGCATCGGAGGCGAGCCCCTGAAGCAGACGATACCAAATGCGAACTTCGCCAGCTTCGCAAATGGAGACTGAGCCAAGCAGAAGGCACTTCCGGCACCGGAGAACAAAAGCGAATCCCCATCCCCTGCAATCAGTTTGAGGCGGAGGCTCTCCCACCCTCCAGCTCTTCCCGCCTGCCCCTTCTCGTTCAGGCTCACCACGCCGGCCTGTCATCACTCCGAGCCTGACCGCCACTGTTGGAATGTTTAAACTTGCCCGTTAGTCGCGCATGAGTCGGAACCTCATCAACACCTGATTAATTGTTCAGACCTTCAAGGCCGAACGGCTCACTTGTCTGCAGGTTCTTGTTATTGAATTGGGAACACGATCCTCCCACGTCTCGTAACTTTTTGCGCCACACGAAATTCGGAGAGGCGGTTCTGCGTCGTTAACGCCCAGGCCATTCCACAACCACAACGACAGTCACTTCAAGCCCCGCAGTGGAGGTCTGCACTCGACTTCGTAATCACACAGCTGTGAATACGCAGCCTTCTTTTGAGGCAATGGACGGTTGTTTCGCAGGTCAACCTGAAAGCACGGCGACAACCGAACTACGGCCTGAAGGATTCGTCAATGGTCGACTGTTTTGAAAGGGATGCAATGAGTTCCAGCAACCGGGTGCCATATGCTTGCTCATCCCATAGCAAGGCCTCCTTTCGGGCTGAAGCACCCAGCGTTTCAATCTCGGGATCTCTCAGGAAACTTGTTATTGCTGCCACGGCCTCGTCCGACAATTCGTTCTCGTCCGGGGGCATATCTACACAAAGTGAATGCGAGCCCAGAAGTGCCCAGGCGCCCACAGATTCACCGGCCAAGACAGACGGTGCAGCACAGGCTGCCGCTTCAACAATTGTCATGCCATATGCATCATAGGCACACGGGTGAAAGTTCAGAGCCGTTCGACCAAAAACGGCTGCCAAGGACTTCGGAGTGAGAAAACTGTCAACTATAATTGCACCTGGCGCCAATCTTTTTAACTCGGCCTTTACTGCCGCAGCATAAGATTCGTCAGAGCTGGAGCCAGCCAACAGTGGTATGAGACCCAGCTCATGTAGGGTGTCCTTCGCCATCTGCAAGAAGCGCAGGAAACGGAAAACATTCTTCTCAGGCGAGATGCGTGCAACACAGGTGACGAGAAATCGTTGCTTCTTTGAATCCTCTGGACGTAAAGCGTCTTTGACTTGAGCTGGCAAAAACAAGTCGAGCTCCTCCTGTGCTTGATGGGCAAGCTCGTGCATGTCACCTCGCAATGGTGGCAGAAGAAGCTCGAACTTACCAGCTGCTGAATCAGAGATCTTCATGAGGTTCATTCTGTCAAGTTGAGAAAGAACCACGATGAGAGAGGCCCTTTGCAACGCCTTTCCTTCCATCTCGTCAAACCATTGCCTTCGCCGCTCGTCCAGCACGCCAGAACTATACACACGAAAATTCATGTAGACTAGAGGCATGCCACTCGCGCAAGAGGGGAGCGAGCGACATGCATGAGCTCTGGTCCAGTCGACGGCCACGACCGCATCGGCCGCATTTAAACTTTTTTCCAGAGAGCGCTGCCCCTCTTCGTCTATTTGGTCGAAGACAAAGCGACTCCAGGCTGAGTGGTCATCCAACTTAAACCAGCCATCAGACTTTGCAAGCTTCAGAGGGATGACAGTGAGGCTGTGAACCTCAGACTCAGAGAGCTCCTCTGTCGTCAAATGGCTATTCTGACCCTGAAGTTCATCGCAGGGCTGGCAGCACAGCACGGTGACTTGGCAGCCCAGTCTTAGAAGCGCTTTGGCTATGGAACGTGCGAGGATGCCATTGCCACTGAAGGGGCTGTAGGTAAATTCGTAGGACACGAGCACGAGCCGCAGGCCAGGCGTGTAACATGGCTCCATGGAGGAAGTGAAGTTTGGTGCTGAGTTTGGCAGCGCTGGTTATCATAAAGTGTATCTACCTTACTGTGTCAATACCACTGGCTGGGCTGCAGTATATAGGACCAGGACAGTCTTGGTTGGACATGAATCGTTGAAGCTCCCATTAAACACCATTTGAGAGAGATCGCCTTTTGCCCCATGAAAGGCATGCATCATGCGACATCGCACGGGTATACGGTATACGGGCTTGATAGATCCCAAAACGATCCACATCTCACAACACATCCAAGCCAGCCACCCCTGCCGGACATTTGGAGGCGCATGCCGGGATGGACCTGCCAATCGAAATTTCTTCCCGGCTTTGCAATCGCCTCGGCTCGAAATCCCCATGCTGTAGCCCGTCTTTGACGCGCTCTGACCAGCTCGCAGCTGAGAGCTGAGTCAAGGGAGCTGCGTGCTTTTCAGTTACGACTGTCCCTGTAAAGTGGCTCGAGTCCCATCCTCCTGATGAGCAGGCTTTGAAACGCGACAGCGTCTGATTTGTTCAACTTGTTTTGCACATGCGTTTGCCGACTTTTGTCCTCGGCATGCACTTTTTAGTCCGATACAGCCCGATGTGCTGATCGAAACAGATCGAAACTGCAGACAAGGAAGAGCCGTACGACGTCTCTGGAGCACATACATCCAACAAAAACCAGCAAAAACAAAAACAAAAACAAACACACACGCGCACGCACGCACGCACGCACGCACGCACGCACNCACCCACCCACACACACACACGCACACCACCCCTGGCTGAGCATCTGCGAAAACATGACCTGACGCCCGAATTGAAAGAGGCCGTGCCTGCTCCCATCACGTCATGGATCTCACAGTGGCCGCACCATTCAAGTCTGGCTCCTGTCAGTGCGGCGGGACAGAGGATGAAGCATCTCTTGAGTTGAAGTTCATTGCCCTTGCTTGTCCTTGGCAAGGACAACGGCGCCATCCACTGCGAGCTTCTGAGGGTGTGGAGGCGCGAGAGGTTTCGGAGACTCAGGCCGCTCGCATGGCTGCTTGAGGTTTTGAGCTGCCACCCTTAGAGTCATGCTGTGCTTAACAGGATCTCCTGCCGGCTCGCTTGGCCGTAGAGTTGACGCAATGTAAATATAGCGTGATCTTTCTCAAGCGATGTTTAGGGAGAGGCGGCTGGGGCCAGGCGAAATCGACGTCTTAGTAAACGCGGCATGTCAAGCCTGGCGAGCTAAGCGTCGCTTCGAGAACAACTACCTCAGGAAAGCGGCGAGGACAGGCCGATGGAGGAAGCGGCGGTGAGGAAGAGCCAAGCCCGGCTCGTGATGGGACAGGGCAGGGCAACATTCGATGTGCCGGCTTTGCAACCAGTGGATAGGAAGGGGCCCGGCCAAGGCAAAACAGGCTGAGCATGGCTCCTCAGTTTCGCAAGTGACATATTATGTCTCCGCCATCCTTCAAATCATTACCGACGTCTTACTTGCACAACGTGTATGCCTGCTATCACAAATCTCAGCTTACCCTCGGCTTGTCACCCTTCATCTCAGGCTCTGGCAAGGGCGTCGCGAGTTCAGATGGGTTTGACGCAGGGTCCCCCAGGCGACTCAAGCACCGGAGGCATCGTCGCCTTTTGTCCAAGATTGTCCGAGCTGTCCGGTGTGTGCCGTAAGCACTTAAAGCATCTTAAACCCGGACCGCCCGTACCATCCATTAAATGCATCTTTCCGCTACTTGAACAAACACAGGCATCACAGGCTTCGGCAAGGGGGGATATTTGGAGGCAGGTTTGACCTGACCCATCTATGCTGTGAGTACCATACACTACGGTCCGTCCCCTCGGAGCCTGTACCAATAGTTTCCAAGCGAGCAGGTGAAGATCCCTGAGGTGTGGGCATTGCTCGCTGGGCTGCGCGGCATCTGGGAAGGCCAAGATGCGAATTACGGAAGTTTCTGCCAGTTGACAACTGCCAAAGTGCTGCATCAAGGCTCCGCACAAACTCCTCCGGCGCCGTGAAGGTTGCATCTCGCGTGGCATCTGAGCTCATGCACCGTAGTGCACCGCTCTGCATGGACTTCTGTGCTGCGAGACACGATGGAAGAGGATGCAAGAGACCATCTCGGATTATGTAAGGTTGGTGCCAGTGGAACCTCGTCGTTTGTCACAATGTTCACCTTGACGGAACAGTATCCAGGCGCGGTACGATCCTATAATGTAGACCCTATCCATTCTGCCGTTGACATGCATAAACCAGATGCAATCTTGAGTGCGAGGGACGGGAAACCTCCCGCATCTCACATGGGAAATGAGGCCGTGCTGTCACGGTGCGTTGCGAGCACCTTCACTGCATACTGGGGCTTCAGCTTCGTCTCCACTGAAGCTTCCTTCTGCCTGCAAGGGGATCGCTTTTTGACCACACTGTGGCCGTCCTGCGCCGGCCAACCTCACCAATGCTGCTCCCGCTTCGCGTGCTGCAGGTGCTCGAGCTGAAGAACGCCTGTGCTCATCGGGTGAAGCTGCATGCAATTATTAATTATACATCCGCAATCCAAAGCACAGTTTATCTATTCGGAACGTCTTAAGGAACTTGGTAGTTTGGGGTGCTTCCGACCAAGCATGGTGCCGAGAAAACTGATTTTCAAAGCCTTCGACACGCTTCTGCTTGCGGCCGCCAGCATCGCCCTGAAGGGCCACGCTGTGAATGTTCGGTGATGAGTCACACACGACAGGACACAATCACTGAAAACACGCTGAGTCTGAGAATGTCGCAGGGTGCCAGATCTGGATCGCCTCTTCCCCGGCACATCGAACCTGAGCATCACGAAACTGGGAAGGCTTGAGGCCCACATTCCGAGTGCTGCACCACCATCGCGGGCACCTTTAAGGACAGAGGCACGACAACACCAAGGCTGGTCTTGCCAGACTGAGCAGAACACCAGGGAAGAATGTGCTCCACCCAGAGCTCCAAAGGGACCAGCCCAAGGCCTCGGACTCACTTCTTCTGTTCTGCACAACTCAACGGTCACTCTGAGAAATTCACTGGCTTGGTTTTGCATCAGGACTGCCGCCACTTGCCTGGATCACATCCAAGTCTTCATGGCCAACGTCAAACATTAGTCTCTCTATCTCTCTTGCTTGCTTGCTTGCCGGGCGTTTGGGGTCTCTTCTTTCACACAGCCAGAAGGGGTCGTGAGCGCAAGCGAGCACTGAGTGGTTTAGGAGTCATTTAGGAGCCTACGTCAAGAGGGTGAATGTGAACGACAGGAATGAAGCACTCTCTCTGTTTCTCTCTGTCTTTGTCTCTCTCTCTCTCTCTCTCTCTCTCTTCTTCAGCACGGCCAGGGGAGCATCACTCACGCTCTGCCCCCCGCGCGATTTCGCGCACCGGGGAATTAGGCGCGGAGACGACAGTTTGTCCCCCGAGGCACGAATCACAGGCTTTCAAACCCCAAGCCCCGTAACACTAAACCCCAACCCGGCGTTAACCCCCCTACTGCCGGCGTTGTTCGTCCTCCGGTGCTGGGGCGCGGGCCATTCTGGCCCCACCGAGGCGGGCTTTGGTACTCTGCACACTGCTGACGAAAACTGGACCATGATTACAAGTGAACTTCAACGCTTGCCCCCTCACCCCTCTTGCCACTAACAGGTGCAAACATGTGAGAACATCTTAGCACTGAGGGCCTGGCCTGCAACTGCAGTCGCAGATGGCCGGCGTGTCCCCCGTACTGTTGCCGCCCGTTCCCCGGTCAAAACACAACTACTCGCTGCTACTGGACTCTTGGCTGGGATAAAAGCTTCTACGGGACCCCGGGGACGAAGGCTGCCTACGTCGACCGCTGCCACTGTACACCGCCTCTTGCGTGTCTGGCCGGTCGTGGTTTGCCAGGGCTTCTTCAAGCTCTTGCGTGTCAGGCTCAGCACTCAGTGGTTCTTGAGGTTCCCCCACGGTACTCTCGGCGTCTCTTTCTGCTGACGACGGTACTTCCACCTCCGCCATGGCTCCCCGCAAGTTCCAGTACGCTGGCTTGCAGACTGAGCGTTGGCCCCCTCAGCACTTGCTTTCCCCTGCGCCACCTCACTGTCCGTATGGTGGTTGGCCTCGTTGGTCTCGTTCGCAGTGCTGTTGAGCTGTGTCAGGGCTCTCTCTCTCTCTCTCTTCTTCAACACGGCCAGGGGAGCGTCACTTTCTTTCTTTCTGCTGGGCGTAGGGGTCGGCGTGCGACCCTCAGGCCTTTGGCCCGCCCAATCCACCCACTGTATTAGTGAGCGGCTGGCATTGGGGCCTCCAAAACAACAGTGGAAGTGGCAGGATGTGTCCCGGAACCCAAGCTGACACCCCCACCCTCAACACTAAACACAACACAACCTCGGCCTCGTCCCCGCGCCCCTACGGCTAGATCCTTAGTTCTTGCTGTCGGCTTCCCGGGCTGCCACTGCATGAGAGTCTGGCAAAAAAGCAGTTCCCCCACACGCCAAGCACAGTCGTGTTAATCACGCTTACAACACATAACACACATGCGTGGTGGAGGCTGTGCCCCCGGGCTTTCTACTTGAGCACACAAGGGCCTCACAAACCCCTGCTAATGGCCCCAGTTCCTTGTAGAGAAAACAAAAAGCGCTGGCAAGTACAGACTGTCTGATCTACAGCTTCCCCCCCTAGTCATCTTGGTCTAGCGAACTGGGGCTCGTGAACCGTCGTCTGGGTTCTCGGCTTTCAGTGTTTTCCCCCCTCAGTTCAGCTTCCGGAAGCGGCGGCGGTTGTACACGTGCACGAGGCTCTGGCCGCCCCTCCACTCCCCGCTGCGGTGGTAGTGGTGCTCGAGGTTCTGGCGGCCCCCCCGCCTCGTTCTCGTCGTCATCCTCTACGATTCACGAGTTCTGGTCCCCAGTACTCTCGCGCCCAGTCGTTGAGCTTCTTGAGCGCTTTCTGCACGGCCGTCTTCGCGTCCGCGTCCAGCAGGAAGGGCACGAGGTGGCGCAGGTGTCGCCGCGCCCGCAGCACGTGCGCTTCGTTGGCCGCCCCCCTCTCTTCACGAGGGATTTGTTCTTGGGCTCCCCCTCGTAGGCCGATAACGTCCGCTGGGCCTTGTGTGGGTGCAGCCGCCGTCTGCCGCTCTTTCTAGCAGGTTGCGTCGCACCCCCAGGTCCTCCATGCCGAGGGGGTATAGTGATGAGTGTGTGGAGCATGGCCTCGGCGTCCTCTGCGGCGTCCGTGGCATCGTGTGTGCGCTGCCAGTTGGAACTCCTCTTGCCCCCCCACAAAAGGGCTTGACCGCTCTGGGTCAGTTCCATCCGTTGAGCTCGCTCGTCCAGGATCCCCACCACTAGGGCCGCGATCTGGAAGGCGTTCGGTGGCGGCGGCCCTTGTCTCCCCCTCCGCCCCATCTCGCCGTCCGTCACCAGGCTGAGGCTCGTGGCTGCTGCTGACAGGTGAGCTTCCACCCCGTGTAGCTCTATGCTGCGCGCCAGCTCCGCTTTAGTCCCCACCACCCGCTCCTCCCCCTCTGCTCTGCGGTCCCTCTCGTACTGATCGGAACTCGCTTCCCCAGATTCTCCTCGGTGTGGCTTCGCATCAGTTCCGCCATCTGTGACGTGCCTTCTTCAAGGGGCTGGGCTCCTCTTCTCCCCTGTCCCTCCTGTGTTCCCCGGCGTGTCGCTGGGCTGCCCCGACGGCGCGATCCACGGCACCGTGCTGCCCAGGTCCTCTTCCGGCGTGCTTGCCGTGCTGTTGGGGCAGGTGGTTGCGTGCCCTCCTCCCGCTCCGCGGTCCGCTTGCCCTCCCTCCGCCTGACTGCTCCGCTCCCCGCATCTTGTGCGTCTGCAGCGTCCCCCCGCTCTGGTCTGGTGGCGTGTGTCTGGACCAGCGCGTTGTGGTCTGGGGGGTCCTCACTGGGCCAGCTCGTTTGCGAAAGGCTGCTTTGACTGCGGACGAGTAGAAGGAGAAAGCTTGTGTTGCTCTTTCGTCTCCCCCCGGCTTGGTCTGGTTGCTGGGGGGATCTCCCCCCTTCTGTGGCTTCGCTGCTGCGGGTTTGTCTGCGTCTGCTTTTTGCTGTGCCGTGCCCGTGGCCGGGGAGTGTGCGCCACGTTAGGCGCTCACGGGTTGGCTGTTGCTTGACTCGGCTAGCCTCTGCCTCTTCCTGCTGCGTGCTTTCTGTTTGCGGGCCTGCGGCTGTGTCCGGACTGCTTTGTGCTGCCTGCGCTTCTGCTGGTTTTCGGTCGCGGCCGCTCTGTGTTTGAGGCCTGGCGGGGGGNTGCGGCTGTGTCCGGACTGCTTTGTGCTGCCTGCGCTTCTGCTGGTTTTCGGTCGCGGCCGCTCTGTGTTTGAGGCCTGGCGGGGGGGTCCGGTGCCGTCTGGTGTGGTTGCTGTTGTGGACTCTGTGGGGTGTGTCTGTGGGGGGGTCCGATGCTGTATGGTGTGGTTGCTGTTGTGGGTCTCTGTTGGGGCGTGTCTCCCCCCGATCTGGTTGGCGGTCCCCCCTTGGCGCGGCTTGCTGCCGCTGTTCTCCCCCTGCTGTGCCAGGTAGTCCCCCGCGGTCTTGGTGAGTCCTCCACATGTGGACCATCCAGGTGTGGATGGCTTGCTCTCCCCACTCTTCGTCCGCGCAGGGAAGATCAAGGGTGCTTGCCGGGTTGTTGACTCTGCTGTAGCGCCGTGGCGCTGTACGCTCTGGGTTTTTGCGCCAGTCTGCGAGCCCCTCGTATGGCCGTTTCGGCTTGTTCCCCCCTTTGCAGCTGCTGAAGCTCGTGCTCCTGGAGGTGAGCCGAGAGTTGCTGCGGTCGACCTTGATGGTCATGCCTCGCCCGGTGCAGCAGCTCGCCATCGTCTGGGTCCATTGCTTCTATTCTCCAGTTGTTGGTCTGGGGCAACCACGTCATGCGGTAGTGCCCCGGTTGGAGCAGCAGGCTGTTCGGCTCCCTTTGTCCCGCGGAGGACCTGATGAAGAGGTGCCACACAGTGTCGCCATTGATAGGGGTATAGGAGTTCCAGCTCAACTCCTATACTGACGACTTCCCCCACGTGGGTGTCAGCCGACTGGCGAACTCTCCCGAAGCCGTGCAGCTTGACTGTGTTGTAGCTTGGGGTGGCTGACGACGTGCGGGACAGGACGACCCCTGCCCATCCCCCCCTTCCCATGTACTGGAAGTGGGCGTGGGAGTAGCGGCTGAGTGGCAGCTCCGGTGGCAGCTGGCGCGGCTGGAGGTATCCTCCCCTGAGGAGCCAATGTATCTGCTTCCCCCCCTGCGTCCATGACACTGCGGAGTCCAGTGGCATGTCTCTGCTTCCCCCGTTGCTGCTGCTTGCCGTGCTGCTTGCTTGTGTGGGCAGGCTGCTCCGGCTGTCCGTCGTGGGCCGGCTGCTGCTGCTGTTTGTTACTGCCTGCTCTCTGCTGGATGGCGGTTGGCTGCTGGAGCCTGCTGCTCCTTGTTGGGCTGGCTGCGTCCCCCGGCTCGACTGCTGTGGTGCTTGCTGGTGCGGGGGGATGCTTTGCGGTCCGGTGCTGGGCTGGTCCACTTCCGGGCTGGTGGTGCGCTTCCAGGAGGGCTGCGAACTGGGCTCTGTACTCTCTGTGTCTTTGCTGAGCTTCCGTGTCCTGCTTGGTCCCCCCTTGCGTCTCGTCCTGGGCTGCGGCCGAGTCCTCAGGTTCCTCCTCCGGGCTGTCCTCTTCCTCCTCCTCGTCTGGGAAGGCTTGCATACCCACTATGGGCGCCGCCTGGTTCCACGTCATCCCCGTTTGCGGAACTCGGCCTTGATGACGGCCTTCTGCCATTTGTTCCCGCGTCTCTGGTCGCCCTGGCCTTCGTGCTTACTGCTGGCCGTGGCGTCACGGGTGTCGGTGGCTTCTGCCTTTGCTGCCTCCTCCCCCTCTCTTTGTCCACACGCGGCTGCCGCGCATGTGTCCGTTAGCTCCTCGTGCGGCTGCGGTGGCTGCTCGTCTGTTGCGTCCGGTGGCGTGTGGTGGGTGTCGGCCGTCTCTGCTGTCGGCCCGGCCGCACTGCTGTCACCGTCGACTGTTGCTTGCTCTTGGGGTGGGCTGTTGTCCGGTACTGTCTGCTCTCGCTGTGGTAGGGAGGCAGTGGCTGGTTGTGCGCTGTCTGCCCCCGTTCCTGCTTGTTCGCAGCTCGGTCTTGGCAGCGTGGCTGCTTCCTGTTGCGAGCTGTCCCCCTGCTGCACGGCTGGCTGGTTGCTGCGGCTGCTGCCGGGGTCGCGTGCTTCTGCATCTTCTCTCCAGGGGTGAGCGTAGCGCCCTCCGTCTCCGTAGGTCCAGGCTGACCAAGTCGTCTGCCCCGCTCGGGGCTGCCATGATTGCTGCCAGCCTCGGCTGTCACCCTGGGTCTGTGGGTCTTGGCTGCCCCCCCCAGGCTGTCCTGTCTTCGGCAGCGCGGAGGACGCCGTTCCGCCCCCTCCGTACTCTGCGTGCCTTGCTTCCCCCCTTGTTGGGGCTGCCGAGTTGTCGTGCCCCAGCGGCGGTGGCTGCNCAGGTTGTTCCTGGCGGCCACGCTCCCGTGAGGGATTCCGGTGGGGGTGGCGGCGGCAGGGTGGTCGTAGTCTGCCCTTCTCCCCCTTCTCCCAAGCGTGTTGCACGGTGGCTTCTGACTGTGCCCCCGTCTTGCGGGGTGTGCACCCCCGCTGCTATGCTCTTCCTGAGGAGCATGCTTCCCCCGAAGGCTAGCAAGAGGAGTGCCACTCTCCCCTTCACGCACTTGCGGCAGTGGCCCATGCTGGAAGCTGAAGGGACACTAGTTCGCTGAGGCTCGGGCCGTCGAGTCTTGAGCCAAAATGGGAGCGTCACTCTCTCTCTCTCTCTCTCCCAGCGGCCTGTGCTCGCCTGAAGAAGGCTGCTCAAGACTAGGCGAATCAGCACATGTCAATGTGAGATCGGTGTTTCGACAGTGGATCTTTGAGCCGGTGTTACTGGATACAGTGCACATTTGCAGACTACACCCATGTCGGTGCCTGAAGCTGCGAGGATATGCCCAATTCCTCTCCACGCTCCAAGGCTTTTGGCGCAAAGCAAAGGCAAAAGGCCTTGGCTGCCCATGGACTAGACAACGCAGACAGTTTTGGACCAGATGACCTCTTCTGGGAGCGAACTTTCATTTGGTAGCAAGATGCGCAGGCTTGTAGAAGCGTGCTCGCCATTGCGGCAAAGGCTTGACAGCTTCAAGAAGTCCGAGGCAGTCGCACACCCGGCAGACCGACGACCTAACATGAGGAGTGCAGGCAGCGATTCTTGTGTTTCTGCGGACATAGCGCAAGCCGAGAGGAACCGAGCATGATAAAGTGCGACTTGCTCCGGTGTTGCCCAGGGTGTCTTGCATTCCGATACTAAGTTTGAGAGTTCAGGGAATATACTAATGTTTCATCGAGAGTTGCTGAGAATTTTATTGGAATGACTTCAGGGGTTGCAGCTGCGACCCTACCGGCTGGCTTGGTGCTTTGAAGTTCTAGTGCTACCCGTGCAGGATCTTCAATGCTTGTGCGCTTGTACGGACGGATGTACGGTAATGGTTCTCGCTTTAGGCCGCTCGGCAAGAGGTTTCAAGTCAATGCTAAAGCATCAGCCTCGGCAGAGACAGAAAGGAATGTTTCTCAGTATCATGGTTCTGGCTATGTCAGGGTCCCGCGAAAAGCAATGACTGTTTGGATTCTGGTCTG
Organism: Symbiodinium sp. clade A Y106; assembly: GCA_003297005.1. Classification (NCBI taxonomy): domain Eukaryota; class Dinophyceae; order Suessiales; family Symbiodiniaceae; genus Symbiodinium; species Symbiodinium sp. clade A. Next base: position 19,539 of record BGNK01004261.1, read on the forward strand.
AAAGGCTAACTAGTTGAAGCTGCTCAGCTACTGCAGCCTCAAGCAGACGTGCCCACGACTTGGGGCTGCTGCAGGGAGGACGCCGAGAGGAGCTCGAGCCTGTTCCGAAGCCAGGGACAAAGGCAACAAACGCAGCGCACTTTATGAGAACAGCGCACTGTGGCAACGCAATCACCCTGTGCGTGCGTCCAGCTCCTGGTTCCTTCAGCTGCTCTCCCCGACCCCAAAACTCCAGGGCAGCCACATCGAACAGGTGTGCCGCTGAATCAGAGACGGCACAGAAACACACAGCGCATTGAACAGCAAAATCTTCCTGGAAATGCCTACCGGACCAGTCTTATACGGTTTAACCGTTGTGGCATGGTATATTAGGCATGTCAGGAACTCGTGCTTTTAAGGCTTCACGCTGAGGCTGCCGCATCATCACCTGTTGCTGCAGAGCAGGACAAACAACCTTGAAGTTGCTTTTGTGCAAGTCACGCGCCGAGGTACCGGCTTAGCTCTTGAGTAGCTGGAGGCCTCAGGATCCATCGAACAGCAGGGAGTTGGGTTCGCTGCGCGTTGGGCATCATGTTTCCTTGGCAACCGAACTCTACGAGTGAGGCGAAATGCACGGAGTTCAGCACCTCGATCTTGAAATGTGCCTGCAAGGGCTTTGCGAAACCGGGGCAGCACATCCCATTCCCTTCAATCCTCAATGCTCTGCCTCTGACTCCCGCACCACCCTTCGCAGCTGCTGGGAGTGGCCCGACTGGAAGGGGCCTTGATTCTGTGTCTGCTACTGGCAGAAGCTCACAGCACTTGCAGCTGGTTTGGGCATCAGGTTGTGTCTGAATTCGCTGACTTGCATGTGACCTTGCCTGCACAGGCTCTACAGGATTCCTACCGAAGTTGCTGTGAACGCGTCAGTTTAGGCCATCCGAGAGCCATGCCCACCAGAACTCCACCAACCTGTGCGACAGAGAACTCTGTGAAGCGATCGGCATGGGCAACGTTGAGGTGTTCTACACGATTGTACGGAGCGTTCTCCTCAAATGTTCAGAACACGGATCCGGGCTGATTTTGTGCCATTCCTTCGAGTTCGTCGTTTGTGCGATTTCTGCACCGATCAACAGACTATGCTAGAACCTAATGCAGCATGCAGCCAAATGAGCCCAATGCAATTAGGTGGGTTGGTGTCTTCTGCCCATAACTTCAGACAGGCTTATGCACGAGCCATGCAGATCTGCTCTTTCAGATTTCAGCCTTTCCCATATCCTGGATTGGAGACTGTACATTGATTGCACTGGAAGATGTCGCTGTGCATATCGGGGATATGGATCCTGTTCCCGACCGTGGCAAAGCACCAAACCTTGAGCTTGCTTTCCGGTGAGGACTGAGCCAGCACCCGAAGACAAACGGCCAGGCTGATAGAACCAGTGCGCAATAGTGCGCACAACCCAGACATGTCGGCAGGCTGGCCAATGATTCCTGTAGATTCTCTTGCGACTCAGGCGATGTGCATGCAGTCCGATACGGGTGTCTGGAGGTGCGGTTTTGTGCGAATAGTATTTGACTGGCTTGTCCCTCGAGCAAACACAATTTCACAGGCAGATCGCATGGCTCCAACCGTAAACCATCCTCACTATGCAGGTGTTGAGCTTCTCCATTGGCACTGCTCCTGTGTGAGTTTAAATTTCGCTACCACTCTTAACGCAAGAATATCCGCCTGCTCTAGGCCCCTAGAGGCACTTCTGGTTTTGATCAGCATGATCGGCGCGTTGTCGAAATAGGAACAAGCAGGGATCCTACCCACCGCCACCATGCTTGCAGTGGCACTCGAAAGCAACATCTAGAACAAGCCACGCAAACAGGAGGCATGAACGCATCAGCAGAAAAGAACACATGGGAAACGGGGAGTCAGTAGGATCCCAAGGGTCAGCAAGCATACCTTCCACAAGACACAGGGTTCGGTACATGTAGGAACAACACCTTGCGTGAACAAAAGCCATGCACCTGGTGACATATGCTAGCGAATGGCTAAGAACGGTTTCCATGTCACACTGTGTCTTGGATCATGACGTTGCCCAACCTAGATGCTGGGGCACAGTGTTGACAAGCGGGGGTCAGGTTGCCTGTTTAAGGCCCGAGAGATCACCAAGAGTTCTGCCTCCAGGAGGCTGTAGAGGTACTGTGCACCTCGGGAGGAAAAACGTGGAGCAACATGGAGCCACCTATGGGAAACAGATGAGGCTCTACTCTCTGCTGAGGCCACGGGCGAGGGCAGGCGCAGGCTCCAATCTGAGGGTACGAGTCCAAGAGTTGCTTTGGGCTGCCATGTGGACTTTTTGGTTCTCGCGTCTTGTTCGCAGGCGCAACCTCGGCCCGGACTGCGCGAGTCTCTTCGGTCTCTTCGTCTGGCCGAGTGAAGTCGACTTGAAGATGCTGGTGAAACTCTGCCCGAACTCACTTGAGCGGATCGCAATTTGTGAGCCTTGCTAGTTCGGGTGAAGCGGAAGGCAAGTACTGCTTCTGGCCCGATTGACCCGGCAATCAAGACGGCCAAACTGAGCAGAAGCATGGACTAGAGACCGAAGCACGACATCAGTCAAATCCTCATGCTTGCCAAGAGACGTGTAAGCGTCGTCCATCCGACAGAGGCCAACCTCTGCATTCCTCAGGGCACAGCTTGGCAATTGCAGATAGTGTAGCACTTGGACAAACCGTCGCCATCTCCTAGCACGTGCTTGCAGGATGCCGCTTGTTCGGACCTGTTGGGAGGCTGTCGACAATATTTGTGCTGGAGGGGTTTGCTGTCACAAGCGCCCGAGTATAGGCTTTCCTATCTTGTCTCCATTTATGTACACTTCGCTTGCCGGTCCAGAGTCACGCAGCCTGCCTGTGCTTATCCACTATGACTCGGCTCGATGAGGCAACATGCCGTTATGTCGGAGGGCGGAAACAAAAGCAAAGCGACCACCACTGTACAACATCCACATCAAGCTGACCTCCGCCATTCAAGACTTATTGCAGTTCAAGTCTCCAGCTGCAGGGCGCCGCGCTGAAGTTTGACGCTGTGGACCTTGAGGAAGCCGTATTGAACAGAACATACGCAATGTAGCATAATTGGAGCGATCAAATTGTATTGTGCCATCAGGAGTGCGATGAAATGCCGCCATGTGTACGCGTGCGAGATCACGTAAGTCTTAACCGGCCCTGCCCTGCCCTGCCCCGCCCTGCCCGCCCGTTCCTTTCGTCTCTGCGCGGCCAGACCTCTCCACTGGCTTCCTTTCACCCTTCTGTTCCTCTAGGGCAACCGCCTGTTGATTCAAGCAGGTTCTTCGAGTGATAACTATTGGAGCTTGTGGTTTATGTTCCGGGGGCATCTGGCACGGTTGCTACCTGGAAGTGTCAGTGCTGCACAGGAAGAGGTCTCATCAGGAGGGCTCTGCGACGTGACTGTCTCACCGGAAGGGTGGTTGAGGACAGGCTTGCGAAACGGGACGGCGATGCACTGTCCATCTCTATCCATCAACATGGAGAGGCACGCAAGATCTGTGGCCTGGAGTGGAGTGGCGAAGCTGATGATTCGAAGCGGTGAGCGCAGCGTCATGCAATCGCCGTAAGGTACACGGTTCGGGCAGAGATTGCAAGCAGCGTCGACCCTCGCGACTCGAGACTTGAGGCGCCTAAAAAAGACGAGACATGCACACGACTCACAGCGAGGGATTTGCAGGACCCCGTTCTATCCCGAATTCCGGAACAACATGCATGAGTTCCTGGCATCACTCGCTGCACTCTCGATGTTATCCTAATTTTGCCATTGCCGACATGATTTTCGGATCCTCGCCATGCAGTCGCAACTGGCCGGTTGCGTGAGGTTTGGCTCGGCAGTTACCATAGAATGCACTAACATGCTTAGATTACGTCGTCTTTGCAAACGAGGTCGGGTGTTGCAATGAACTGGAAGTCTCAATGCCTTGTCCGAAAGGCACTCCTGCTAAGCAAGAATCCGTAGACCATGGTAGGCCCTACGGCCCTACGCCACATATCCGTGACATATCCCATGGTCCGCGGTCGGTGGTGGCGAGCCTTGCCGTTTGAGAAATGTCATCTCCTACGGTGAACACTGCTTGCTCGTGCCGCTAACATCTTGTGGGGCGGAGCTAGAGCTGCATCGAATGCTTCGTGGTGTGCGCGCCTTTGCCCAAGCAAGGCCGCAGTCTGTCTTTGCGGAGCGTCGCAAGACAGTGTGTCCTCTACTCTGGCGTCAGGCGCAGCCCTGCATGCCGCTCTGCTTCGGCTCTGGCTGGATACTCACACGGAAGTTCCCTGCACGTTGTACCGCTTCTTGGGCACACGGCATTGGACCAGGCTGAAATTATTTGTTGCATTGTGCAGGTCCGAACATCCTCATATGGCAGGCCTCCGCTGCCGAAACCTTGGTTTGTCTGCCTCATCGTTGGAGCCTGCTGATTCTGCACCTGTCCTGTTTTATCTCTCAGTTTATGCTGAACCGCTAAGAGCCACTTCCAGTGACCATCTTCTTTTCTTTGTGAACTCTGGAGCTGGGCAATGAGACATCAGTCCTGCACGCATCTCCCATCCCATCCTTCTTTGAATGGCTACACACCTGACAGATCCTGACAGTAAGCCATGCTATTGCAGTGGATACTTACTGCTCGACAAGACTTGTCGAGCAGTGGGCCTGAATGTTCTTCGCTCATCACCCCAAATTCGATGACCAAGCCACCAGCCAACGACATGCTGCATCACAACAAAGAGGAATATTTCGCTACGACATGTGAACTCTCCGAAAGTGACCGCGTCGCTTGCTCTCTTAAGATTGCCTGCCCCTTCCCTGATTCACCTGAGGCCAAGGACTCATTCAGCTCATGGACATCGTAAGATTTGTTGCATTTTGCCTCGCTTGAGCTGCAGCATCACGAGCTCTAGCTTGCATTCCCTTTGAAAAACCTGGTGCGGCCTCGTCAGTGACGTTGTTGCAATAAATTGCCTGCCAGTGTTGGACTACTCGTAGCACGTCGGAAAGATCCAAAGCTGCGAGAATTCCGTACGGCATGATGTGATGTGAAAAGCAACTCGCTTAAGGTGTCACCAACCTCCTCTTTGTTGTCCCGGAAATCTGCACACATTAGTGACCTTGTCATGCTCAGGCAAAGGGTGGCAAAACGAGGCAGCATCGTGCACATCCGTTCGTCTGCTCCTCTAGTCGACCTTGATGGACAAAGTTTCTGCATTCCGTTGGTTTCGGCTTCGTGAAAGCTCGAAGACAAGATGCGGTTTGCTACCTTCCTGCACTCCTGTCGGGGCCGCTAACTTGTAGAAAGTGCAACCCGCAAAAAGGAGCACGTCTTCCACCGGGCTAGTAGAACTACGGGAAACGAGGTCCAGCTGACGGTTTGCCTTCAGCAGCCACCTACATTATACGAGTACCTAGCTCCCGACTTGGTGCAGTCGCACAGTCGCACACAGTAGCTGAACCTTCTTAGCGACTGAGAAAAATCCACTGAAGCCGCAGGCCCAGGCGTATTGGGGATTAACTCGGTACCTTCCTGCAGTCGGAAAGTTTGGAACCACCCGTTTTTTGCGTTCATTTCCCACCCCCCCGCCCGGCCCCCCTTCATTTTACCTGCTTTTTCCGCCCTCCCCCCACGCCCCCACCCCTTTTCCTGCTTGTTCCTGCATCCGCTCTGCTCTTTCACATTGCTGGTCTCCGGATGTCTCCGGCAAGCCGAGGCGGGCGGCGGCCGCGTAGCGTTAAAATTAGCTTAGAGTTGGCCTGTGCATTCCAAGGCAACTGTCAACACGCGATTTCCTGAAGGGACACTGTCATCTTGTCTGTACAAGTTGGCTCACAAAGCTGAAGCTGCTGTTCGAGGCTTTTCGGGTCTGGTCTTGTTAAGTCCTGCCGGAGATAGACAGAACCGTGCTATGCAACGACTCGATCCAGCACCCCTGCTTGGTTGAAAGCCTGGTCAGTGTGACTCAGGAGGTCATGCAAGATGAAGAAAGCAAGCTCTCCGTGTCAGGACCGACGCAAAGAATTCGCGTCTGGTGGCAAAGGCACTGCTTGATGCCGGAATTGTTCCAGCACAGGATTCGCCGAGATATCAGCCATCCCGTGGCAGGGAGCCCATGCAATCCTAGACTAACTGTTCGATCTGATACCTGCCAGCATTGCAGCAAATATCAGCAAAGTTATCGCCAGCAGAGACATCCTGCGAATCAAACTCCAGGTTCGTCTTGGACCGGTCTCGGAACTTCAATTCAATGTGCCATACTGTTCGCTGAACCTTGTCAAACTTTGCGAACCTCGATTTCAGACATGAACAGCTTGGCCGTTCACGCAGAACAGATCTCTTGAGGCCTGTGCAAACGCCGAGCAGAAAATCCGACAGAGATCCGACGGGACTTACGCTCTTCTCCCCGTGGAGTCTTTCTCAGATGCTGTTTGAACCATCTTACAAATGTACTAGTATGCAGTGACTGGGTATGTATAGGTCAACATCACCTTTTTTGACCGCCCCCTCAGCCGGTGCGGACGGCCTGGTCTCGTACTGCATCGAGCTCAACGATTGCGTGGATGGCAGGAGTGCTTGTGGCGCCTTGAGTCATGGCGGCGGAAGGTGGTCCTCCTCGCAGTCAGCTTCAGTCTGTTAGTCTGCTGCGCTGCACGAAACACGGGAATAGCCGAACTGCGACTTCCCAACCTCGGATCCGTTTCCAACCGAGTTTCTAGACCGTCTCTTTGTATTCGCCTGATCACAAACTCGTGAGGCTGTAAGTGAGTCCGAAGTATGCTGGACCATGCCTGGTAATGTGGAAAAGATTTTCTTTTCCCTGTGTCTGCGTCTGTTGTGAGGGCTCCTACGGCATAATTGGTTGGTACTAGTAACTAGTATGTGCTTCCCACTCCTCCAATGGAAGCTCCATCGAGTTCAAGTCTGCCTGCGCCGGAATCTCGAAGGAATATGCGACCGATTACGTTACGGCATATGCTTGCACACTTGATGGACCTTGATGGACACCATGTCCGATTGGAATAAGCTGATTGAGGCTGCTTAGAATGAACTGCGCGACGGTGGTCTTAGTGCGACGTGTCAAATCTGGTCGCTTAGCTGCTCAGCTAGTGGAGCCATTCCGAACGAAACGCAGAAATTGCGGGTGTATTCCATCGTCTCTTTCATGGGCTACTGCAATAGCCATGACAAACTATGTTGCAAACCTCGTTTGTAAACAAGTCAATACACAGACCGTCCCGAGATGACGTGAATCGTTGAGGCGAGCAACTTCCAAACCCGCACATTTTTCGGATTGTGTCTTTGGAGGCCTTCGTCGCCAGAAGTTCGGAGTTCAGCTCGCCACGCACACCCTGCAGGATTCGATCTGAATGTCGGCGGCGCTCCTCTCGGAAACGAAATCACATTCGCGCTCAGAGAGACGCTGCGACGACCGACCAAAGTCTAATCTGCTATCAGCATCGGCTTGTCACTGTGCTTTGCACAAGCATTGCGCGTTTGTTAGGATTATTAGGGGAAACATGACCGAACACGCAAAGAAGGCATAAGCTACCGTGGAGATCACGCATGCAGTTCATCGTTTTTTCCCGGATCTTAAGCATCCAGCACATCGAGTACACGGCATAGCAAGGTGTTTTCTGATTCAGAGATGAACACTTACATGATACTTACATGTGCCAGACGCTCTTAGTCGACGGGCAATGTGTATTTTTCACACCGCAGAAAAAGACTAATGCACAAGAAAATGTGTCGTATCACATCTTGGTAACCCGCGTCTTGGCTTTTGCGAGTCTTCCATCCTCGCTGCTGTGGCGTTCCCTCACTCGACGATGGCTTGGTGGGCGTGGCAAAGATGGCCTGCCAACCCTCCCGAAGATACTGTACACTGAGCCCCTCCCACCAAAGGTCCTGAAGCTTCTGAGAAAGGGAGCTCCACTCGACAAGATGCATAGGATAATAGGATACACTTTTTATCGGACATCGGCACACTCCTATGGTTCTACAAAATATTCCTGAGGGGAAGCGGTCTGCCATATCCAGGGCTCCACACGATGATGGCCTCACCGACCCTGTCACGAAGCTGTGGCAGACGGTCAGGGTATTCGCCGTAGGAGGCTAAGGTCAAGAAGGCTACCCTAAAGATATCGTCGCTGTTGCTGGCGAGTCTGGCGTCCCCATCCATTCAACACAAAGTCGATCCTGCGAAAGGACTCTGCAGGGCAAGCCTGCGCACAGCCATCTGCCAGGACCTCCAGAATCTCTTCCTGTCCCACAAGCAGACATCTCCAGCACTCATGAAGGTGCGCAGCTCCTCGTTCCAGACACGAAGGTGATAACATTCCGAGTAGTTCCACTGGTTTCTGCTTTGCGGGGCTTTCATGGTTGCTCACGTCGTACTGGGCGTGGATCCAGCTGTGCACCACTTGCTCGTGCAACCAGGAGCAGCCGCCTATGAAAACGAGGGCCTGCAAACGAACCTTGGGCTGCGTCAACGTCTGGGCGGCCAACCAACGTGCACGCAACCCTCTCCAGGTCGATCGTCATCCCCAGCTTCAGCATGTTGCTGCCCTCGAACACGAACACGAACAGGTACACCAAGCCTGTCCATGGCCACCTCGAGACAGGCCGAGAGATGACTCGTGAGCAGCTCGAAGTGTCCATGAAGGTAGGCAAATTGCGAGTCTGCAGCCACAAGCTTTTCAGGCACTTGCAAAGTTCCCTGGCATGTATCACAAGGGAGTACTTCTGCAGATCAGGCAGCTTGTTCAAGCACCACTGATCTGCCTCTGCACGAAGAGTCGGCCCACTCAACGTAGTCGCCATGGCTTGCATGATCTTCTCCGGCTCGACAGTGGGCAGCACGGCCTAGGCTTGCTCCTCCTTTCTAAAAATGGAGTTCTCCCGTTTTTACGTCGTAGTAGTAGTAGTAGTAGTGGTACTAGTAGTAGCAGGAGTAGTAGTAGTAGTAGTAGTAGTAGTAGTAGTGGTAGTAGTGGTAGTAGTGGTAGTAGTAGTGGTAGTAGTAGTGGTAGTAGTGGTAGTAGTGGTAGTAGTGGTTAGTGGTAGTAGTAGGTAGTAGGTAGTAGGTAGTAGGTAGTAAGTAGTAAGTAGTAGACTGAGAGTGAAAGTGAAAAGGAGACGGAGAGTGAAACTGAGAGTGAGAGTGAGGTGGCATTGGTCGTTGTCGTGGTGGTGGCGGCGGTAGTGGTAGTGGGGCAGTGGGTTGTCGCAAACAGGTTTGGATCATCACTCTTTGCTTCAAGACTCTCCCCTTTGTGAACCCTACATCCCCATTTCAAAGAGCGCAAGTTCCTTGCCAAGGGAAAAGGGTGGGTAAAGTGAAGTCATTATTTCTCACTCGGCGGGAAAGACGATATTTGCAGGTTCGTCCAGGACCTTCCCCGTGTCTGAATAGTATTCAGAGTTGCCTGGCTGCTGTTGGTGCGAGCCAAAATGTAATCGACGAATTTCAGTAGCCCTGGAAAGCAAAGAAAACCTCTGACTGGAGGTTCCTCCTGCGTCACTCTTGTGAGGCCCTGGACGGTTCCTGTTGGGCCCTGGGCTTAAGTCGTTCCGTGCTGCGCCGCCGGCGGCTCGGGCCTTGCTGGAAGCTGCTGCTGTACAGATCGGATGCCTTCAACTCTTTCGTGGCCGATTTCAGCCGGATGTCGGAGCTCTCGTTGCTCTTCTGTCTGCCGCCTCGCGGCCTCTGCTTCCTTCCTGGCATCCGAGGCGTGCTCCCGTGCTTCAACTACACGTGCCCCATTCTGCTAGTGGGCAGCGATGCTGAAGATGATGCACTCTTAAAATCTGTCGGCGTGATCTGATTTTCACAAACATAATCATCCTGCTGACTCAAGTCGCTGGCCAGCTGCCTCTGCTCCTCCTTCGGCCTGAAGCTTTGAGGGGCCGGGACGAGCGTGCAAGGCGCCTTCGCTAGGGCAGCGCTGCCGGAAGCCTGCCCGCCGGTAGCTCCAACAGACTCTGCCTTGGTGGCGACCTAAGCCAAAGGTCTGGTCTATCAGCAGCTTCCGTGTTCTGGCTCGCAAGGTTTGCGCCCAACCTGCCTGGAGCCTTCGCAGCAGTTGGGCTTTTTGCAGTGCAGACCTTCGTGAACTGTGCTTTGAGAGGTGCTGCCAGGCTCACCGTAGGTCTTACTGGACCCGGTGAGGGTTCCGGAACAGAGTCCCAAGTGGCTAGTCCGCGGTCCGGTGACTGTGAGAGTCGGGGTGCGAGGAGATGTGTCGATCAATTTGGGATGTCGTCAATTCCATTGCTTTGACAGCATCTGTGGCCGGATTCCCATATGCCGGATTCCCATATGCTCCCGCCGTTGTCTCTTGGCCTCCTGAGTCGCTCGAGAACCATCGAAGTAGCAGCACCTCTCAGTGCCTCCCTCCTCCATAGATGCTTCTCTTACTGTGCTGCTGCATGCGTAGGCTTTCATGGTCCATGAGACGTCAAATGCCTTCCGTTCTACACATGCTTGGACAGCTGTCTGACGAACATGCACAACGACCGACATGCTGCACAGTTAACTTTCAGCGGGCAGCACGGCAAAACCAGAGATGAACAGGAATCGTGCAATCGCTGCTCCTCCATCGAACGTCCAGAGAAGCCTTAGGTGCGGCCGGCACCCAGCTCCCTTACTGCTCTAGAGTCTCGAGTGTAGAAGTCGCAAGATTTTCCTGTATGCCCCGTGTATGTTAAGCTGCAATTCGCATCAGGTTGAGCTGCAAGATGCATCTGGCGCCACCTATGTAGACGTCGGCCGTGATTTAGACTTAGAGGCTCCCAGCCCTGCTTTGCGCGCTGCAGCGGGGAATCCATAACAACGTAGTAACAGGTTCGCGCAATTTTATCTAAGCCGAGAAGCCAAACATGACAGGACTGCCGTTGTCCGGATTGCCGGTCACGCGGTGGTCGTAGTACGGCCCAAGCACCATCTGCAGTCGGCAGTCCGCTCTCCGGGAAAAAGGTTTGAGACCCGAGTGCAACTTCTGAGCGACAGGCCGGAACACTCATGATCTTTCGGATGTGTATGTGGAAGGGCTCTCCAGTCGGACTGAAAGCGAAGCGTGACCTTCTGTGCCGTAGCTCGCAGTGTCCAACAAGAAGGCCACTTTAAGGCAAGTGGCTCGCCATCCCACTGGAAGAAGATGCCGGTGCCTTTGGCACCGGAATACGTCAAGGTCATCCCTTCCTGACATCGGAGCTATGATCTTCTAACGTCTTCTAGCCAACTCTCGTGAAACTCCCTTTGGCATCTGTGAGGAGACAAGCAGCCTGGCCTCGCATTTGTCCGTCTGGAACACCAAGCCCGGATTCTTAAGCGCCTCGTGTTCATTCTTTTTCTGTACAAGTATAAGCGACAAAAGCACAACTGACCAAGCGTGTAATGAGGCGATACATCACTTCGCAACGTGATGTGCAAAAAGGCGTTGTCACTGAACTGCCTGCTGGTCACATATGAAAATCCTTGTTCACACCAGCTAGCACTAGACCCTAAGGCAGCAGCACTGAGGAATTTGACGCGATACCTCAGGTAGCTGCTGCAGGATATCCTGCCCCCACTCTCGGCAACGTCGTAGTTTGTCTTGCCACTGTTCCAAACTACTTGTTGATTACCTCGATGCAGCTGGACAGTCACTGAGGCGGCCACATGTCCATCAACCCATCGTTGAAGTGAGCTGGATCTCGCGTGGAGCACAATCGGGCAGGAAGTGGAGCTCGCTCCGCACCGTGGAAGATGCCTAAGTCCGGAGTGTAGCTTTAAAAGAGCAGCAGAGCGCAGAATGGCATCGCGTTCTTAGGAAAGGTGCCGGCTTGCCAGTTGATGTTCAAAAACCCAACTTCACGGTAGCGCGCGCCACCCGAACCGTCTTCACTCCTGGGCGGGAAGTACCTCTCGTTGCCGCAAAAGATTTCAACCTGGACCGAGGTGACCCTAGAATGCGCAAGCTTGCAGAGTAGATATGCAGCAAGCCATTCAAGCAAACTGGCAACTGGCCTTCTCCAGCCCGACATTCAACTGGGGCGGTATGTTCTCTGCAAGGATTCCGCATCCTTGCCTGCGGGTGAAAGTCCCACATGAATGCAAACAAAAGTGTGACAGCTGCATCCATTTGAAGCGGTGCATGCCCCCTAGCCTAATGTACTCCAACTTGTTTCGAATCGGGCTCTTTCTTCGATTCATCTGAAATCGGGCTGTCATGTAAGCGCCTCGGCAGGGCTTGGTCACGCAGCGTCACAAACGCCCCAAAGCCAGCTTCAAAGTTGAACAAACTGAGGCCGCAGCCGAAGCCGGCCGAAAAATACAGGCCTTCTAGCACGTGAATATGCACAGCCGACTTGCACATGCATCCGCTATTTTCACAATTTACCACTGCTGTTTTACCGCGACTGGACTGACGGCTTCTCGTTTCTTCTTCGTCTCACTTGAGCTGCAGCCCCGTGCGATGCTGTCCCGCGCTCAGCTCAAACATGTTTCTGTGTGTATGGGCTTGTCGGTGTCTTTTCTGCTACTGAGAGGGCCTCTTTCCTGTGTGCGTGTGATGGGGTGTGGCATGGTGTGGCTTTACGTCTGGAGTTAAGAGCCTAACAGCCATGCTGTCGAATGCGGTCGGGAGGCAGACGAAGAGTGGCACCGGAAGTCCCGCCTGGCACACAAAGCACAAACACTCGTATGAAATGTTGCGCATACCAACGACATGTTGTGCCAAGTTGCGCACTGGCTCAGACTGAGAACTGCGGGCATCTGTACATCGCAGCCCAGGGGCCTCCTTCATTACAAGGTGCTTCTTGCCGTCGATGTGAACCTTCACATGCAGTGCTTGTGGGGCACTGCCAGGAACAAGCCTTTGTGGGAAGTCCCGGCAATGAAACTCGAACATGAACCAGCCTTCGGATCCATTCCGCGATGACCTGTGCGCTCTAGAGGCTGAGTTCGCGCGGCACATCACAGGTTGGGAACTGTCGGCGGTAGTGGAACTTCAAGTGCCGCTGTTCGCATCATATCTACTTCTGGACAAACACGGACCTCCGAGCTCAGAAATCTTGAAGTCGCAAGAGTCTTTGCCCGTCTCTGGCACCTTGGCCGAATCGCTTCTGGGCAAGCTCTATCAGACTCTATCAGTGCTTCACGACACTTCACGGAGCCAATTTTCTAGGCCGATCACAATTCCGAAGATGTCGAAATTGGCAATCGAACTCTCAGGACCTGATGAAACCAACGGCCTATGGCCGTTTATGGAGCTGACACACGGCACACCGGGTGAGACAAACTCTAAGTGCAGCTGCTGATGGCAGCTTCGATCCACGAAAGGAGAGCATCCTTTGCATGTCTCCTGGGCAGCTTTTTGCACTGAAGCAGGTCCAACTTATAAGGATTTTCTGTTCTCCAAAGTCTTCAAATCGTAAAATCGGACGCTCCTCCAGTCCAAATGGAAGCGTGACTCGCGGTCTCCAGGGTATTTCCGTCCCCAGCCCAACGTACGGCCGAAGTCGTTCGTCGTGCCTTGCAGGTGACATGCGCCCGACTACGTGATGTGTTTTTGAGTCTACCTTGGAAAGTGGTTGGACCGGAAATATCAGTATACTCAATGAGCATTGCAACTACACAGACACCGGCCTAAAGGCATCTGCGCAAGGGCTGGAAAAGACTCGGCCATCTCGTCGTCTGTCCAAATGAAACCGTTCCCGGTGTCGGCAAGGCCCTGACGGTCAGAGAAACTCTATGCTCGGTAGAAGAATCTCTCGCAAGTGGTCATTGGCCTCATCCTCGCGGGAGCCGTCCGCCCGAAGCGCCGCAAAGAGGATGAACAGCGTGAACGAGGCTGTCCCATCTCCACCACCTCACAGGACAAGCTTGGCAACCGCTGAATCCACTGACAATTCGGGAATCTCCTTGCTGGCGGCAGGCTTCTGCAAACGCATCGGGAAACCATGAATTTTCCAGGCAGGAAAATGAAAATGTTGGTGAATAGTTGCAATAGTTTTAAATGTCGTGTCATCAAGGGGGCTCTTTGAGTGCGATGGATTGACGAAGTTCTTACTCCCGACTCCGAATCTTTCTAGGCTGCCGAAGGGCCTGATATGATTCTGGGTCGCGTCCCCATTGCTTTAGCCTCCTTCTTTGCCTTGCTGAGCTCTTGCCGTAGAACGTCAAGCAATCCTCCTCGGCGCTGATCCCGGACCACATCGATGATGTTGAAAAAACGGTCCTTCCACTTTACATCACCCTCCAATGCGTCTCTGATCCCAAGACAGCAGATTCGCTCGTCGAAACAAACACACGCAACATAAAGCCGACGTGATGACTGCAAGACGATGCCAAGCGGCGCGCACAAGAAAAACCCTGCAGGCCCTGCAGCTAAGCCGCAGACGAGTTGAGAAGTGCTCGGCTCTCTGCTCAAAAAGGGCTTTCAGCTCTCAGCTTCAGAGTCGCTCTTAGTCCTGGTAGTAGGGAGTCAGGCGCGCCAGCTCCAGGATGTCGGCTCCCGCCATGGCACCTCCCCGCAGCGCCGCAACCGCTGAGAGAGAGAGCTTTAGGCTTTAGCTTCGCTGTGCTTTGTCAGCTTTGCTTCTGTCTTCTCTCTTTTATTTTTTCGCTCGCTCTCTCTGCGCCGGCCCGGCCCCGCGGCCCCTCCGGCGCCTGCAAAAGGATTGATCAGTGCCTGAGCTGGAGATGAGATCTCGCTCACAGAATGGCAGCTCGTCTGGAGCCTAAACCTCACTTCGATGCCGCGTCACTAGCGTTGGTATGTGCTTGTCCGGAAGAAACGGGGGCAACCGTGTGTCCAGGCCGTATCGATTGGATGGCAAATTTGCCTGGAAGCTGACAGAGTGAAAAGGTGACCACCAACAGCAAACTTTGGCATCATGCTCAGACTCAGTGCTCCCCTGTGCTGCCGTGCGTTCGCACCCTCAATGCTCTGCACAGTCTCTGTCGTTCGTCGCTCTCCCCTCCACGCCCACTCTCTTTTGCTATCAGATGCTTCACTAATACCTGGCCGAACACGTCAGGCATCGTTGAAAGTCTCAGGAGTCCTTAAGACTTAGGACACGTGCTTGACCCGGCGCTGAAGTCCGGTGCGGCCCGAATAGGATTCACGTCGCTACATGTCAGAATTGGCACCCGCCGAGGCGGGCCATGCCCGCGCATATGCTTTCATGTCTCGAAATCAGCGGATCTAGAAAACTCAAGTCGCTCACGTAAGACTGCAAATAAGCTAAGAGGTACTGAAGTCCGTGAACTCTCAGTCTACTGCAAGCACATCAATGCCCTCATGGTGAACAGAGTTTGCACCTACGTCTTTGGCCAGGCCGCAACCACGATTTTCGGCGCCGGCGCCCGAAGTTGGGCGCGAGTCTGAGCCAACTGCTCTTCCAGTTCCCGATGCCTTGCAGGATAAACAGACGGCTCACATGAATCTGCGGCGTAGCCTCAGGTGAAAGTGCGAGGTCTAAAGTGAACAAGTGACAGCACCTTTCAGGCCAATGGCTGCTGCAAACACCGGAACACAAAACCAACACCACTGCAAAGCTGAATAATTCGGCTTCGATGCCGGGCTGTTCTTTCTAAGACCTCTCTCTTCTCGGTCCAGTGCTCCCGAAACTGGCGGAGAACCTTGGTCTGCAGCATCTTAAGACTGTTACTAACACGAGCGAGCAAGGTCTTGGAACCATGTTGCATCGGGAAGCTTGCTTTTCTGCATCTGTGGGAAGGCGAGATTCCACGGAGTTTTTGGGCCCATCATTTTCGACCTCAGCATGTTGAGGTTACCCAAGTTGCGCGCAGCTATGACCTTTTCTGCCAAGATTCGGTCTTCGTTTCCAAAATCTTGAAGTCCTGAAGTCAAAGAAGAGCCGGAAGCATCCCACGCACGAACCTTCATCCCGGTTACCCCGCAGCCGAGGTTTGGCTTAAGGCCTGCAGTCGCAGCAAAGACAGAACAACGGAACGATCTGCGGTGGCAAGTGAACACCCCAGGCAACATGCGAGTCATGTGAGTCCGCAGAAAGCGTGTGCAAAAACTGGTGACGGGCGACAGCACACTTGGTTGTGGGAAACCAACGAGACCATGGACACATGCTCGGCACGAGAACGCCACAAGCGACATAAAAGCATTGGTCTTATCGCCGAGTGCGAGTGCTTTGCGCGTCGAACTTCAAAATGTCTAGGGACTGACCAGTCCGAAGTTGTAAAGATCTTCGTCTCCGTGCACTACGGAGAATCACTCCCGTAATTATGTGTGCTCTTGGAGACCGTGCCTGAGACAGAGACGGCATGGTTGACAACACAGTAAAGCGGTTGCAGAGCCAGTTTCTCACAAGAGAGAAGTGATGCATGATGTTAACGTGGCTGGTCGATTCTTGAAGATGTGTATTATATAGTGATGGTGACGATGCTGATGATGATGAGTGTGTGGCGCCAGAACAAGAATGCAGACACACCGGCCATAGACAGCTGATGCATCTTCTGATTGTTTGGAACTTGCTCATCAGCCCTGTTGCTCTGTGAAACAAAGGGATTCGCAAAGCCATGCAAAGCCATATTCATCAATTGTATTGATCAATGAGTTGGCTGGCTTTTTGGGCCTAGCCGCAGTCGTGAGTCGTGCACAAACATTCCTAGACTGCAATGCCCCAGCATGCCCCAGTGTAAGTGCGGCTCGGCGAAACTGTCGGGCTGCGTGGCCTGCAGGAGTCAACGCCAAAGATTTCACCAGTAATCCATGGGGCTAGCGAAAGCCCCAGCAGAAGCCGCCACCCGGAAGAACTGAACAGACTGTGGGTGAAACAGCAGCAATCGCAATGTCAACCGAGCAGAGCGCAGGCCTGGTATCTCAGACTCGCCCTGAGATCCACATTCCCGAACATTAGGTCGACGCACATTGAACAAAGCTCCGCTTTAGGCTCCCAGTCGCAACCAGGAGGCTCCACAGGTTTTGCCTCGCCAGGGCCATCTCTTTTCACTGTCAACGGGTCCGACCTTGGACTGCGCAGCATTCCGCAGCGCCGCAAGTGACTCTCTCTGACTCTGACTACCTGAGCAGAGGGACAGTAGCATCGGCAGCGCCGAAGCAGTGCCTGGAGAGGGCACTCCAAGCATCTCTGTGGTGGAAGCTTTAGAATGTCCGTGGGCTCTTGCGTCGGCTGTCGATGGTGGGCGGATTTCGGGCGAAAGGCTCCTTGAATTCTTCTGCCTCTAACGACATTGCGCTCGCTCTGTGTCTGTGTGTGCTCGCCTTTTTTGTAGCTTCGTCAGAACATGAGTGTTGATCGATAGTCTTTCTGCTGGAAATACCCTTCTTCGCAGAGCGCTTGTTTGCCTTTCGCGGGACTTTCGCACTCACTTTCGCGCGACATGCAGATAGTTGTAGTGGTGGTGGTAGTGGCAGTGGCAGTGGCAGTGACCCTTAATTTGCGAAGTGAATGCTGAGCTTGCTACGAGCTCGGACGCGGATTCATCACAGACAGCTCTCTACCGTCGGCACTCGGCCGTATTGCCGGAAGAAACACGATGAACTCTTTTTGGGAAAGCAAGCCGGGTCAAAAACTGCAGAATGTCCTGAGATTTCAACACACAAATACTTGAATATTATATTTAAGACTGGGACAGGCACACTCCGCTCTGAAATTGTTCCTCCCCTTTGCAGTCTCAAGCATCACCAAAGCGCAACAAATAAAGAATAGCAGCCATGAGAAACGAAACCAGCATATACCAGTATCTGACCGCCTTCCTCGCCGGTGCCCGCTGAGTCCTCTGCCATGGCGTGGCCATTGAACCGATACACGCTGGAGCCGACGAGAAAGCCAGGAAGCATTCAACCAACGGCGGCCAACATGAAAGCAGAAGTAGCAGCGCAGGACTCAGAACCGATCGCGGTGGAAAAGCTTCAGCTGCGGAAAGGCGGAAGGAGTGGATTCCGGGCACCCAGCTCGCAGCAAGCCTCAGGGCCTGTGGCTGGGGTCGTCTCGGCACTGGGCCGTCGTGCAAAGCCTGTCATCGACAGATTCCCAAAGCACCGTACAGTCTCTGCGGAGGACTAATCATTGTCACGTTGAGCTTCGGTCATGGTGTTTCGCTACAGGACTGCAGGCATGGCACCTGCTCGGCACTGAAACTCCTTGCAGCTTGGCTCGCAGCACTCTGAGTCGGAGGAGGAAACCTCGAGGACGCTCACACCGAAGATGAATCCAGCAGTTTTCGCATGCCGAAAGCCCTCTCGAGGCCAGCAGGCAAAGTCCATCCAGTGATAGGGACTCCGGCACACCTAATAGTGGGTTACTGATGTAGTACAGCTTCGCCTATTGCGCTGTTCCTACGCTCATCAGTGCTTGTCCCGTCGCTGCAGCAGCTATGGCTTGCCTTCCGCAACTTTCCGTTGTCGGTGCCTCAGTCGTCTACAGCAAGGCATTGCAAACGGTGATCCTCGAATGTGCTGGCCGGGCTGCTGTTGAACCAGCCTGCTCCACACTTGTGTAGAGCACATGTCGTGAGGCAGCAATCCTCGTTCGTCAAGCCCGCAGACACAAAGTTTGCCTCAGTCCCGCTGCCGAGCTCCTGTAATACTCGTTTCAGGATTGGTCTTGCTTTGTGGTCAACTGTCGTCACCTCTTCATGACTTTCGGGATGTGCTTGTGGCGCACTTAGGCAATGCGTGGTTGATCGACGTCGCATCTGATCTGCTGGGCGATCAACTAGCTAGTGGCGGCATTGTGCATACCTTTCACAATGCGGTCGTTGCGAGTTCGTACATTCAGCTCCGTTGCCTTCCAGGAAAGCTTCGAAGCCATCGGATGCCGGAGCCGACAAAAGATGGTCGTCTAATGAAACACTTGCGGGTTTTTTTCGCTTGTGTCGCGCCGGACGGAGCTTAACACAGTCCCGACAGGCAGAAGCTGCGGAACATCTACCGGAATCTACCGTACGGCGACAGAGCACTTCTGAGAAATCATTGGCTTCGGAATTCGAACCCCTCGACCAGCCGCGTGATAATTGTCTAGAGGCCCTTGCAGTCCTGTTTGCCGTCAAGAGTTTGGGAGGCAAGAGCTTTCGGGGGTCTGAAAAGGGGCTTAAATCTGGCACTGCAGACAAGCCGATTTTTGCGGATCCGTGGGCACGACGGGAGACCTAAGAGGAGAGGCGCAGGGCGAGGAACAAAAACCCCCGTCAATTTTTCTCGGTGCTTCCTTTCTTGATCTTTCTTGCTTCTCATGGCTTTCTACCTTGAAAGAAGCCGGTGGCTTGCTCATTCTCCACAATCTTCTTTCAAGAGGAAATACGGTGATTAGCCACCGTTAGGAGCTGGGCTTTCAAGAAACTCCAGTTCTTTCATTCTCTGCTTTGCGCAAAAAAACAACATGGAACAACACTTCTTTTGATGGCTAAGTGCCCACGATAGGGCTAAACTGGAGGTGACCGGATGCGTTGTGGCAACTCGGGGCTTGACCACAGCAGGATTCGATGTCCAACCTGGAGCATCCAAGAATTTTTGCGCAGCGCATGGTCTACAACATCGCAGTGTCGGACCAAATGCGGCCGGGATGCCTTCTGTGGAGCTGTAGGCAGCACATGTTGGAATGCAGCAGCTGGAACCAACTGGAACCTGCAAGTGGTGAAGCTGACGAAAGCGCGGCAACATGAACTTTGCGCATGCGTCGTTTGCTCACAGCTCGCACTTGGGTATCTGGTCGCAAAAGCTGGTTTGTTCCATAGCACGCCTTTGACACCAGGTAGTCCAGGTACGTCGGATCATGGTGGTGCTTAGCCTTGCAGGTAACGCCTGAGCAATCTTCAATCCAGGCACAGACTCGCCTGGAGTCCGTCCTCAGCACACCTACACTACACCCGACAGAGTTTAAGCGTGCAGTAGTGTTTCTTTGCTGTGATCCAACGACCAATAATGCCTATACTATCTTGTGCTCGGCACTGCTCTGTCTCCACCTTGGCAAAGCCATGCTACACAACGTCGGCACCTCAAAGTCTCCACAACGATAGGCAGCCCAGTTGCTAGAGCACATCGGCTCACAACACTTGTCTTTGAAGTTCTCGTCCGTCACGACCTCCAGGCACAAGACCCGACCACAAAAGCCTTCGACCGCCTGAGGACAAGCTTTTGAACGAGTACCACCATGCTACCAGGTTACCAAGACGGCCATCTTTGCATTCAAACGAAAAGGTTGCTTCGAAACGTATGAATGTCTTGATGCTCGGACGCGACGTGGCTGAATACACCAGAGCTTGAGACCGTAATCCCTGAACACCACGAGGCGACGACGGTGGCCATTTTCACCTTGTCCGACACGTCAACGCCTCGAACGATCTCAGCTGAAGTATAGGCAAGTGACGAGGACGGATGATCTGCTCCAAGGCTCCGCTTTTTTCTCCGCATTCATCCTTGGATTGCTGATGCGAGCATAACTACTGCTGTACTGCTCTGCGTGCTCGTACGTGTAGCGCGGCTTGCATCTTCACTTTGTCATTCACAAATAAGAACCTCAAAGCGATGTCAACACAGGGAATCCGTCCGTGCATCCAGCAGCCAGCAACCCTGTTCGCATCTGCCAAACTCAGACCCCCCCCACAAACTAGACTAGACATTTAACACATCGGCTTGTCTTGGACAAGGGCACCCTCACACGGCCAGCCGGGCTGCGCACAAGGATGCGGTCAAGGATCCACATAAAACCCGCAAGTCTTCTCGCAGCAGAAGTCCCTCGCATTCGTCACAGGCTGTGGTGCGTCCTGGACACCCACACCGTGGACAAAGGACCCAGACTCGTAAGTCGTCAGTGTCTGAGGCAATGGCATGTCGATCTGCTACATATCGGAAGCCCTTGGAACTGTCGCAAGCGAAGGCCGCGCAGGACTCAGTCACAGAATGAACATCGGCAGGACTCTGCAGGGAAGCTACACCGCCCACAGCAATGATGCAGGTATGTAGTGATGCACTGTATTTGCAGGTCACAGCAACCGTCTGAGCTTCTCGCCGGAGTGCAGCACTCCTCGTCCGAGCTCCCGGCCTAGAGCAAAGCGATGCACAGCGTATGAGAGCATGGGCCCAAACGGGCCCACACAACAGAAAGGAGGGTGACGGGTGTGAGTTGTGTGAGGTGGTGCGCACATCCAGAACCAACGTTGGCCTGGTTCAACTTGGAGGCGTTCGTCGCCCAGCTGCCAAAGCAGGTGTGCTCCGAGCACTTCGGTACACAGCACTCCTGAGGGAAGAAAGCACCTATACTGTATGTATACACGACGCTATGTCCGCATGTTCGGCTGGGAGAGCATGCATGTGAATTCTTCGCATGGCATGTCACAAATCGTTACACTAGCAAGTGTTCAAGTTGGGACGTATATTGTGTTCGGGCAGTCTTTGGGTAACTTCACCATCGTCGTAGCAAGATGTAGGCAAACGTTGCATTATGACTCACCCAGTAGTTCTGCTGGGTCTGTTCATATCATATCTGCTGCGCACTAACAATGGTAGCAACACTAGGCATATGAGTGAGATCTAATGAGAACCGCGTAATGCTAACTAAACGATCTAGAACTCTTAAGATTGTAAGGGGCGAAACTTCTCTTTGGAGAGTTCGAGCTTCGGCAAAGCTGATGCCCGCGCAGTCTGAAAAGAGCTGGTCCTCTGCCGATGCACCGAGCTTGTCTTTCTTTTCGTCCGGTACTGTGTGGGTGGCATTACACTGCACTGTCCTGAGATGACGGTCAAACACGAGCATCGTCTCGCACAACGGTTAGACCAATGGTAGCCGTGGCCCATGACAGATCTGTTCACCCAATACTTGATGCGAGCACCCGACTCCTAAACCCAAACACAAGATGCGGGCAGGATTCGAGCAGAGTCTGTCGCAACACTCTCTGTCATTGGATGCCACGTTATCGAGGTAATCAGGATTGGCCTTTCCGAAGCAGTGACTGCTATTCGGCAGCTTTCGTACGAAGTGTGGCACAACCCCCGGCTAAGTCCACGCTCCAGAGCCCTGCTTGGCAGGCACTGCGGATCAAGATAGAGCAGAGCGACAGGAGGCCACACATGCGACTTAGACACGATGCTATCCTCTGGATTGTGCGCACACTGCAAGCACAGAAGGCATGAACAAGGCTCACGTGCCTGGAGCAGAAACCGACTAGCCAGGGCCCAAGGTGTCTATTCTACACATGCCTGTCATCATGTGCATGAGGATGCTCTTAAGGCCGTATGCGTACATGCGGGTAGTAACTAACGTCACTGCTTCTTGCAGCCAGCCTTGTAGCCGGAACGACAATCCCATCTCCTGCAGGTGGGGCGGCCTCAGCAGCAAAAGACACAGGACATTATGTTCGAGGCAATGTGAGGCCATGAGCGTGTCTAATGCATGAGGAAACACACAACAACTGCAGATCCAGGAGATGCTTTGCAAGTGTGCATGCCGGCCATCAAGTCAAGTAGCAACAGTCCTGATATACATTCAGCCACTGTCTCTACGTGCAAAAAGACTCACCTGAATAAAAGTCGCCTGTGCAAGCAGTCCTGATTGTTGCTTCCCTTGAGCTTCTCGAAGTCTGGCCTTTGTCTGCTCACAATCGATCTACTCTATTCCAACAGTCCAATACCAGTGCTGGCAGACGAGACGCTTTGGGGCCCATCCATCCTTCAAATAGCATGGATGTGTGCTACCTCAGTCTCAGAGCGCTTCAACCAAGGGATTCCAAAACCCACTATGACATACTATGAGCACTCCTAGCTGCGACTCGCTTCTTACTTGATTCTGGCGCTTGCAACTATTCCGCCCCCCCCACCCCCAAATTCAAAATGTGGGTCCAAAAAGAAAACTTTGTCAAAACTTTCGGTCAAAACGTTTCGNCCCCCCCCCCCCCCCTCGCCTGCCTGTCAGCTTGAGGCCGACTCAGCTTTGCGACACTGAGACAGCGCCTCAGCTCCTCGAGGCTGTTTTCTCGCTGTAGGGCTGAATTCGTCTGCACATCCTTGGGCTGATCCATTGGCCGAGCGCAAGCTCATAAGAGCTGGCAGATGTGGGCGGCACTCCCGTCGTCCGGTCGTTTGTGCACTCCGGTCGTTGGCCGTTGCAATGGGAAGTACCAGAGCCAGGGATGGATTCGTGTCTGTGCTCAGGGATGCTTTGCACTGGCCAAAAATCTTCGACATTGCTGTCTACGACGCACCGCGAGTTTCCAGTTCCGGCTGATAAGGCGCAAAGGCTGGCGCTCGTCGCATCTTTGCAGACCCGGCCCAAGTATCGGAACTCAGTTTTGTGCAAGTGGGTGCCGAATGCTTCTGCTGTTGCACCGCAGCATATCGCCGTCTCCCTCTGTCCTACAATGCCGGACATCGGTGCCACCAACGAAATGTGCCAATGTCAACGTCGATAATAGTGAAGCCTTCGCAAATAGCGTGGCAAAGGCCTCTGCCAATGGTTCCTACGCAGCTACCCGCAAAAGGTCCAGCCGGTAACCGGTAAAACAAGCCAGGGAAAGAGAAACGTGCAGCAAGACTTCGTCATTCATGCGCACAAGCAAACAAAGCCGCCCAATGCTCCGCCCACGCAGCCAGACAGCCAGATAGGCAGGCAGGCAGGCAGACCGGCAGACAGACAGGCAGACAGGCAGGAAGGCAGGCAGACAGGCGGACAGGCAGAGAGGCAGAAAGACACACACAAACAGAGAAACAAGCACGCGCACGCACGCACGCACGCACACACACACACACTCACACACACACACGCAAATATACATTCATACATACATACATAATCATATAATCGTGTGCCCTCGCCATATAGTCGTGTGCTCATACAATCATGCAATCATACATACATACATATCCACAACCTCCTACCTTTGGTCATTGTATCTGGATGGAGACGTGCTCCATGTTCCCTAACCATGGCTCCGCGGCCAAGCGGCCATCGAGACTCAGGGCTCTACTGCCTACCGGCCTACCCATGATGTTCCCACTCCTCATCCAGCAGCTGACACCCCCAGTCCCCAGGTGCGATGAGGGTGGCGTGTTTGCAGAAACAGCCATGTAAACTCATGATAGGACGTGATACCCTTGGTTGTGAGACGCACGCACACATCCCATGGAACGGTCATGGAACATAATAAGTCAGTATTTTTTTGAATTTGCTCTTCCCTTGGACTCGCTCCAAATGTTTCGAATGTGCACCAGTTGATCCGCCGCTGGATCCTGGAAATGCAGGTGTAAAGTGCCGTGATAGTCACAGGAAGCCTGAGAAGGCAATCTCACGCTGTGCCCTCTGACATCAGGTAAAGTTGAAGGATGCACAGCAGTCTGCGAGGTTCAACAAACCCAGACTGGGGTTGAATTCACCCCTTCATCACCGCACGCAGCAAGCATTGCGTTCAGGGCCGCAGGGGTTGTTGTCCAATAATGAGGGGTGCGACTGCCCCGTGTGTATGCGACAACACGACTTTTCAAATCGACGGAATTACACTCCGGAATCGTTTGCACAACCAGCATGCAGCTAGGACACAGCTTTCTTCATTTCGTCGGAGGCTACCACCTTCTGGTGCCTGTAAGGATCCGTGAGATTGCGGAAAGTCTTCTGCGCTGGCAACCGGCCAGCTGGCCTCCTCATCATGGCGCAGCTTCCATGCCTCTCGTCACAGATCAGCTGCAGGGCTTCTTGTGTGCTCGCTTCAGACATCCCGGGGGTCGTCCAAAAGAGGACTCCGAGGCCAAGTACTTGGGGGTTGTCGAACTGGACCCACCAGGCAAAGTCGGGACAAGCAAGGGACCTGCCTACATAAAGAACTGCAAGCATTCGACATCATTGTGGCACTTTCAACCAACGGCAACATAGTAGCATGGCTGCTGGCACATTTCGATCGTGTACAGTTCAGAAGCCCAGAAAGAGGGCCTCTGGTCTGAACAGCAGCAGCGCTGCAATGCTGAGGACCTGCCAACAGCCAAGAGCTGACACCTGCAGATCGCCTCATGAAAGTCTGACACAAGCAGCAGCGCAGCAGCTGGGCTGATCTGAGCTGGGCCTGCTTCATTGACGGTCTCGGACCGATGCCCGGGCCCCATCTAGAATTGGGGCCCTCAATCGACACCCCTTGAGCCAAAGTTACACTTGCCCAATGTGAGCTGCAGCGCAAACCGCACAAAGCGAAGGAAGCAATGTGAACGTGGGTGGCTGACATAGATCCGGTCGTAGCGCATGCCAAGGTTGACATCGAGCCTGGAAAGCACGTAGTGTCGTGAAGAGAGCGTAGTTGTAAGACAAAGTGCTGAACGCTGCTGGAACATTGCAGAGGCTGTCGCTGGTATACGTTTCCTACATTGAACTCGATGTGGTACTTGCCCAAGGAAGCGCAGCGCTCCTGCATGGGGCAACGTCTGTCTGCAAAAACGTGCGTCGCCTGCTTAGGCCTGCGCATGGACCACATTCTCCGGCCAGAGCTCCAAACCATCGTTCACACCGCACCTTGCATCTGCACACAAGTCTGCGTGATGCAGTTGGCAAAGAGCTCCGCTCTTGCAGGGGTCTTTCGAGCACCCGAGCACAGTTCCTCAATTCCTGCCATCTTTGATCCACAAGCTATGTTGAAGCTGCACTGTGCTGACCTCGCACCGTAAAGGGCATTGTCACCTTGCATGTGCAAAACTTGTGCAGACCTTGGCTGCCTCCCGCAACAATCCTTTGGGCCTTCGGGGGATCGTACATGCGGGTGTATGTCGTGGATACAAGCCTCATTGCTCAGGCTAGCTAGAAAGTCCTGCGGATAGTTGTAAACTGGACTTTTCATCGCCCAACATCGACTTGCGGTTCACCGACAGTGAGCTTGGTGGAAATTGGTGGAAGCGAGAGTTGCACCAGTTCGACGGCCTCCTCTCCTGCAATGTCTCTCGGCAGGAGAGACTCAATCTTGATAGAATCTCGGCAATGACACCCTCTCGCGATCCGTGACCACCTCTGCCACAGCACCCTCCCGCGACCCACACTCCATGCAACACTGTAGACCAAGTCGTCAGGATTTCGATTGCCGGCATTAACGCAAAGCACCTGAAGACAAAGCCGACTAGTGACGGTGATACGGCGCAATACGGCGCATTTTTCCCACAGTACAACTCGGACGCGTCCTGACATTAAGGATGCACATTCAGCTTTACTTGCGCTAGGACCCGCTAGGATGGACGAAAGCTCCAACGCGAAGGCATTCCGCAGCGCTTTTACTCCAAAAGCGTTGTGGTATGAACCGCCTGGGCTGTTCAGCAATGTCCTTCGGTCAATGACGATGCCTCCAGGATCCAATCTCCAGCCCAAAAGGCTGTGCCAGAAGGCCAGCATCACGAGCATCATGGGCGCTCATTTTTCCGATTTCCCTTCTTCGAAGTCATCACCCCTAGCCCGTGAAAAGAGGATTCGTGGGGTGACGTTCTGGCACCAATTTGAGATTCCCTCCTTACAACCTCTCATACACAGGACAGCAAAGCAAAGTATTATGCGAACGCCCTCCTGCAGTTGAAAGAAGGAGGTTTCGTGCTTTGCACATATTGCAGTTCTGGAAGTCACTGAGCGTGGTCTGACGAAACACAGTGGCAAAACTGATGTAAGAACGAGGCTCGCCCACAACTTCGGCCACCAAGCAACTGAAGTAGCCGGTTCCCGAGCCAATGTTCAAGAACCTCAGCATGGGCTCATCGCCAAGGCGCAAGCAGTGCGGGCCTCACTTCCACTCGGATCCCGACGACATTCCAGGTTTCAACGGCATGAGGGCCTTCAACAGAAGCGTCTGATGGAAAGCACGCAGCAAAGGGCAAAGGGCATATCAAGCAGCGGTACCTCCAGTGCTCTAGCGTAAATATGTGGTGCGGACCTGAGCGAGATCTCACACCTTGCCCTGTACGGTTTTCCAAGAATCCAGCGTTCAAAGCGACAATCCATCGTCAGCTAGCCCTCCCATGTTTACTTGACCAGCTTGCGAATGCCGCTTCAGCAAGCGAGCCACGACAATGTGAACTGAGAGGCCGGCTGATGCAGCTTACCATGGCGCAAAGGAGCATCCTCAGAACTGTATCAGCCCCACAGAACATCTCCAACTCTGAGCCTGCCATCAAAGCTGCAGGCCCCATAGATGTCCGATCCGAACGATCCTTGGATCAGGAGCCAGTTGTCTGAATTGTCAAGGCTTCAGTCGGATATCCCTTCCCGTTGCGCTTCCACAATCTTACGCATCAAGGCTAACAGCGGCTAACAACAGCACAAAACAAGCTAAGGACATCGACGAGGTGAAACATTCCTTCAACATACGGAAGTGAGAAAACACAACCCAAATCAATGTCCTTCTTGAGCCTCTCACTAGTCACAGGGCAAGTGCTCACGGTAGTAGTAGTGGTAGTAGTAGTCGTCGTCGCAGTAGCAGCAGCAGTAGTAGTAGACGTCGTATTAGTCGTAGTAGTAGTAGTAGTAGTAGAAGCAGTAGCAGTGGTGGTGGTGGTGGTGGTAGTAGTAGTAGTAGTAATAGGAATTGTAGCAGTTGTAGTAGTAGTAGGAGTAGTAGTAGTAGCAGCAGCAGTAGTAGTAGCAGCAGTAGTAGCAGCAGTAGGAGTAGCAGCAGCAGTAGCAGCAGCAGTAGCAGTAGCAGTAGCAGTGCCAGGAGGAGCAGGAGCACTAGCAGTAGCAGCAGCAGGAGCAGCATCAGCAGGAGCAGGAGCTGTAGCAGTAGTAGCAGTAGTAGTAGTAGTAGTAGTCGTGGTGGTGGTGGTATGGAGTACAGGGTACACCCATATGCCATGGACTCTGGGATGATTGGGCGTTTGCATGGTTTCTCCTAAGCTGGAATGAGGCTGCAGCATGGCCCACTTTTACCTGGACATGAAGCATGTAGCCGGAACAAAGCCCAGCGCGTACATTGAGCGGCAGCCCGAGGCTGCAATGCGTCAGGGATGGATCACGTGTCTAGACATGCAACGCAACATGGACATGCTTCCAGATAAATCCCTAGACAGAGGCGCTGACACAACTCAGCATCCTCACAAATTGAGCTCGAAAACGTTCACGGATGGTGGGTTCTCTCATGCAGCTTTTCATGCACTACGGTGGTCCGCGAATGCCTTTCCGGGTTGTCTGCACTATTCGTAGAATCCTGAATTAAGAAACCCTGAATCTCGAACCGGACTTAGGCATTCAAGCCCGTATCCTCATCGCTTGTACTGTTCGTAGTCCAAGCCCGGGACGCAGGTTCACGACACATGCGCGCTGCTCAGGAACGTCATCACAGAGATGCATGTGGGGTGATGAGTAGTAGTAGTAGTAGTTAAGCAATCTTGTGGTGCGCTTCACGGAATATACCTCCGGAGTTCACCGTGCATTGAAAGGGATGCTGGGACGTAAGTTTGACGGGGTAGAGCAGCTAGGGCGCTTGCACTTCTCCACGCAATACCCCCTTGTGCTTATCCCGTCATTCACACGCCACAGCTCCTTGGAAGGGTAATGGCCATACCACTGCGCGCGCGTTGTGCAATGCTACGGCTGCATATCGCCAGCGACTTGCTCTGGGATCAGCTGCAGAAGACACTGGAAGCCAGGAGCAAGTTATCAGATATCGGAGCCGGCGTCGAAGGTGCTTCAAAGCGGATTAAGCTGCCTGTGCCAAGAGCGTTAATTTGCAGGATGATTGCAGTGCACGCTGATGCACAGATGCACAACATCCTGTGAGAATGAGCTTGACATGCTTGAGCGAGAATGTCTTTTCCTTCCCAAATGTCGTTAACGATTCTGTTCACATTCGCGTTGCTTGGAACCCAGGCTCGCACGCGATACGTTGTCATGTCGTGCTGTGCGCTGAGACAGCGTGGTAGTAGTAGAGTAGCAGTAGCAGTAGCAGTAGCAGGAGCAGGAGCAGCAGCAGCAGCAGCAGTAGCACTACGTGTAGCGGGGTTAAGTCGCATCAGGGCGTCACAACATCCCCAAGGTGACGCCCGATCCGCGTTTAGTCGCATCACCCGCGCTTAGTCAGAGTCACATCAGAAATAGCGAAACCCCATGGGCACACGGCCCGGAGGTGGGTTTCAACACATGTAGCGAAATGAGTCGAAAGGCCGCGTGGCGCAGGTATTCGTGAATATTTTCAACTCACATCACCTGGTTGGTGCCCAATCAGGAAGGTCGAAACCTTATGTGGACGCCGCCCGGAGGCGGGACGAGTGAGCTGCCGCGTGCCGCAGGTATTCGTGCCTATTTCGCATTCACATCACCTCGTTCAGCCTCATCAGAAAGAGTGAAGCCCCATGTGCACGCCGCCCGGAGGCGGGCTTCAACACATGTAACGGAACGAGTGAACTGTCCGCATGCCGCAGGCCGCAGGTAGCCGTGCCTTATTTTGCAGTCACATCACCTCATTTCATCACATCAGCAATAGCGGCTCTAGACACACATCCGTGGCATCACAACACATCAAAACTAGCCATTCCCCATGCAGACGCTCAAATTCGCGAGCACCCGCTCCCAGACGCACATCAGTGGCATCACAGCGCATCAAGGCGAGCCGCTCCCCATGTAGACGCTCGATTTCAAAAGCACCCGCTCACGACAAACGTCAGGGGCAGCACAGCACATCAAAACCAGCCATTCCCCATGTAGACGCTCGAATGTAAAACACTCGGTCGAGGCACACACAACCAAAAAGATCACCCATAACATCACAGCACATCAAAACCAGCCATTCCCCATGTAGACGCGCGATTCCATAGGCAGCCGGTCGAGATATAAGTGGACACACATGAACTAGCCATTCCCCATGTAGACGCTCGATTCCAAAAGCACCCGCTCGGGACACACGTCGGGGGCAGCACAGCACACCAAAACCAGTCGTTCCCCATGTGGACGCTCGATTCCACAAGCAACCGGTGGAGGCACACATAAGTAATCATAGTGATCACCCATAACATCACAGCACATCAAAACCAGCCATTCCCCATGTAGACGCTCGATTCCGCCGGCAACGGCTCGAGACGCACATCAGTGGCATCACAACACATCAAAACTAGCCATTCCCCATGTGGATGCTCGATTCCACAAGCTTCCACTGGAGGCACACATAAGTATTCACTGTGAGCAACCGCTCGAGACTTAGGGCCGGCAACCGGTACCACTGGAATCGCAAACAGCAGCTGCACACACTGGCTGAATCATTAGGTTTACAAGCATGTCCGAGGATGCGAATTGACGCGTTTTAGCAGGATCCCCAACTGCACACTCGATCGATGCGACTAAACACAAGCGGATACGACTTAACTCATGGACCCAGTAGCAGTATGTAGCAGTAGTAGTAGTAGCAGCAGTAGTAGTAGCAGTAGAAGTAGTCGGAGTAAAAGTAGGAGTAGAAGTAGTAGTAGTATTCATTCAGCAGCGTCGCTCGGAATACCGATGCCAGACGAGGGGAGGACAGATCTATGATCCGGCTGCTGTGGCAGCATCAGGAGCCTTGCCTGATTCCTGGGAACACAGCAATGAACGCCTTAGTCCATTGCATACAGATCTAGAGCGACGACTTCTTCCATACGATCATCCTCGAAGGCCGACTTTTTGGCAGCAGAGCAGTCATCCCTTGTAGCTTCTGTCTTACGATGAGCAGTTGCGGCACCTCCAGAAACGGTTACAGCATAGATGGCACCGTTGCCATTGTCACCGCCTTCATTGGGAAGGCTTGCTGATCCTCCTGGTTTAGCCTGGCAGCTCGAGGTAGAGGCAGTTGCAGAGGGATCGAATACTCGCCAACATCCTGGCGTAGCGCAGTTGCCAACCTCGTTTCGCTTCATGGCTTTCTGCTTTTTGGTGCAGCGGGAAGTGTGAAAGCCCGATGAGTGCGTACCCGTAGAGCAAATAGAGCAACAATGCTGATGCTGTTGATGAACAATAAGCCTGCCACATCCGGTAGACGCACATTGCTTATAGGGTTTCCTCACGCCCTGACCTAAGGACGAGGGAAGATCCCCTGCACCTCCATCCAGACCTAAAGATGGAGGGCTTGGGCGTTGCAAAGAGCCAGCATCACCACCAGCGCCATCAGCAGCACCAGTTGCTCTAGCCTCAAAATCCCGGCGACCTCCTGTGGACAAGCCGCTGCCCTCGTCAGCGCTCGTAGCCGTGGCCATGGGGGGACGACCTGAGCAGCGTCAGGCATCGGCAGCAAGGTGAAGGGGCCCTCAGCGCAGTCTGCAATACCGCCTATTTCCGCAGTGCACAAAGAGTGAGAGGCAAGTTTTGGGGCGCTTGCATGCATTCACGCAGGCTCCCTAACTGACACTGCATAGCCTGACTGTAACATCTTCAGATTAGGGGATCAAGCAAAACAGTAGGGAAGGCGGGCCGCCAAGGAAAACTGGAGTCAGGGCTGGCCGGCAACCTAAATCCTAGCCTCTTAAGTGCAGCCTGCATGGAAGGCTGCAAGTGTGCCCAGTTGCGCACTGTGTACGCCACAATGGTGTATCGATCAAGATGATCCCAGGTTTGTGATGCATGCCACAGCTGATGTGCAGGAAAAATCAGGTATTGATCCTGTAG
The DNA here is from genome assembly GCA_003297005.1 of Symbiodinium sp. clade A Y106. Taxonomy (NCBI): domain Eukaryota; class Dinophyceae; order Suessiales; family Symbiodiniaceae; genus Symbiodinium; species Symbiodinium sp. clade A. Next base: position 51,116 of record BGNK01004261.1, read on the forward strand.
TTGATGAAAGCTACCACCACACATTCTCCCTTGAATCTCTTGGAAATCTCGCCCCTCCGGGCACTGTATCCAAATGCCACCCTTTTCAGTTGAACTGATCAGTGCGAGCAAGTTCTGATGGGGACCATTGGCTGGGTCTTTGTGAACTGGCGCCTCGTATTTCAGATGAACAGCCAGAGTAGTCCAGCAGAATGACGGACACAAGTGCTCAATGTAGGAGCAAAGCAGCCGGCACACATTGGAATGTGTGAGGGTCTCCTTGGCCAATCCAACCAGCTGTTGCCTAGCGTACACACCCACTGTGAAGCTGTATGCTTGTGTTTGCTCCNCAATGTAGGAGCAAAGCAGCCGGCACACATTGGAATGTGTGAGGGTCTCCTTGGCCAATCCAACCAGCTGTTGCCTAGCGTACACACCCACTGTGAAGCTGTATGCTTGTGTTTGCTCCACCATGTTCTTATGCCGAGGTCTTTCAAAGTTCAGCAGGCTAGCCACTTGTCTGACTGACTCCCACATGGAGCACTGCCCATTTTCGCCAAAATCTGCATGGCAAGTGTCTCCGCACGACTGTGTGCATTCCCTTGAAGAGAAATAGGTTCGGCAGGAGCAGGTCCCCGATAGGAGGGAAGCGCGCGGCTCAGTGCTTGAGTGTACTGCAGAAAGCAATGAAAACACGGCTCATCAAGCAGCATGCGCGCATCCTGTNGAGAAATAGGTTCGGCAGGAGCAGGTCCCCGATAGGAGGGAAGCGCGCGGCTCAGTGCTTGAGTGTACTGCAGAAAGCAATGAAAACACGGCTCATCAAGCAGCATGCGCGCATCCTGTGTCAGATCATTGCGACTGTGCATGCTTAGGTGCGGTGGCAGCGGACCACCCCGCAGTTGACCATACAGGTTTGCAAGGCTGGTCAACAGCAAGCGCTTCGGTGTATACATCGGCAGGAAGAGGGCACTCGGCAGCCATCATGCGTGCGCACACAAAACAAGGAACCGACTACCAACCGGAGCGTAAAGCGGCGAGAGAGCAATGCAGCTGATATAGGTCGGGCGGCAGAGGCGGTCTGAGGCCTGGACAGAAATGCGCAAGCAGCCCGGCAGCTCTACAAAACCTGAAGAAACGAAAGCCTGAGAGCCGCTGCAGAAATAGGGGTCAGCAGCACGTATGGATCGTGGAAAGACAGTCGCTCGCACAGAAACTACTATGCAGAAGACAGAAAAAGTTCACGCAATGAGCAGGAAAGAATTGTTTGNTCAGCAGCACGTATGGATCGTGGAAAGACAGTCGCTCGCACAGAAACTACTATGCAGAAGACAGAAAAAGTTCACGCAATGAGCAGGAAAGAATTGTTTGTCGGAACGCCGGCTCGATACGCTTCGGCATCAAGCTCTGAAAGGGGCAGGACACTTTGCCAGAAGTGCCCTGGGCTCCGGCTGGAGCAACTGTGCGGGTGTTCGGCTTTCGCCGCTGTTATTCTACCCGAAGGAGACCAACCAGATAACCATTAGCAGCTATGATGTTGTGATCCTCACGCCTAGCTCTTCGAGGAACCCGATTGTCATCACAGATGTAAAAGTCCCACATCCCCTTATTAGGAACACTTAGGGCAGCCTGATAATGCCCGCTGGTGGTTTCCTCTCCTAGATGAAAGACTACCCAGGCAAGTAGGAAGGTCNTGTCATCACAGATGTAAAAGTCCCACATCCCCTTATTAGGAACACTTAGGGCAGCCTGATAATGCCCGCTGGTGGTTTCCTCTCCTAGATGAAAGACTACCCAGGCAAGTAGGAAGGTCTCCTCCCTCGTATCCGTGCAAGCATCACTCACGAAGACAGGCAGAGTGATGCGTGCTCCTGGCGTCAATGTGATAGGACTGCTATCCTTGCTGGCATCATCACGGTACCGACACAGCTGCAGAGTAACCAACCCGCTGTGTTTCACAAGGGCTGTGATTGCATACTGGTCTCGCCAGTGACGTATGATTGAGGCCAGCGTCGAGCCTGCCAGATGTAGAAGAATCGGGGAGAGCAGCTCACCTGAATCAGAAACTTGGAATGGCAGGCTAAGGCGCGATTCCCTGTGACCTTTGTAGGCAGCTGGCATGGATCTTTGCAAAAGATGACGATAAAATTCACCTGCGTCATGCTGCCTACTGAGTCGAGGCCACTGTGCAAAGATAAAACGCCAAGACATGCATTCAGGCAGATACAGACTTGCCTTTGCANATCTTTGCAAAAGATGACGATAAAATTCACCTGCGTCATGCTGCCTACTGAGTCGAGGCCACTGTGCAAAGATAAAACGCCAAGACATGCATTCAGGCAGATACAGACTTGCCTTTGCATGCAGTGCACAAGTGCTGGCCTGGAGGGCCCCATAAACACTGCGAGCTTCCCCGGTCAAAGCTCCAATCCAGAAAAAGGCCTGAACACATGAGTTAATGTAGCAGACGTTGTGCGGATTGCGAAGTCTAGCACCCGGCATGCTGAGCAGCGGGCGCTCCCACTGTTGCACCTCCCTAAGTGCAACTGTAGCTGACCGACCTAGGTCAGCTACTTCCAGTTCGGGGACTGGTTCCAGTCGCAGTAGCTCGTGGCCTTGAACGAAGTCTCCACTTGCTTCGCCAGAGGCTGTCGCTGGCCTCGCTCCGGTCGAAGACGAGCTCCCAGGAGCTTCATCACCGCGTTTCCCGAGAGCTGCCGGAGCGCTTCGAAAACTTTCTGGGCNGTCTCCACTTGCTTCGCCAGAGGCTGTCGCTGGCCTCGCTCCGGTCGAAGACGAGCTCCCAGGAGCTTCATCACCGCGTTTCCCGAGAGCTGCCGGAGCGCTTCGAAAACTTTCTGGGCTCCCTCCGTCCGCAGCCCGGGTGATGTCCTTCGTGGCCCGGAACTTGAGCAGCACCCCCGGCAGGGGAAGACTTCTTTCCATCTCCTCCAGCATCTGCTGAATCCTGGTGTGGGGGAGCGGCGGGATTGTCGACTGGAACTCCTTCTTTTCGGCCGGGTTCCACTCGAAGAAATGCCACACCATCGCTGATCCACCCGCAGTTCTTGTAGCGCTGGACCAGGGACTCGTCCCGGAGCACCTCCTCCAGCTTGGTCCTCAGGGCCTGGACCATTCCCAACATAAGGGTCAGTCCCAGAAAGGACGTCACCTTGTTGGCCGCGTACAGCTCCTGCCACTTCACCGCCGCCAGCTTCAGCGTCTCCAGGCACGAGTACTGCTCCGTGTCGATAAAGAGCATGTAGCCCATCTCTCTTCGTAGGTTGGAGAGCTCGCTCTCGTGTCGCAGCACCAGTCTCGTCATGGACTGGATCAGGCTCTGCGTGGCCGTGTCCAGCGAGGCGGCTTCCTCCGTCCCGGAGGTCTTGTTGGTGGGCTCCTTCCTCTTGTTCGAGGTCCAAGACTGCCACCCGCCCTTCCCCGCTGTTTCGCCCTTCCTCTGGAACTTGGCCTTGTCCCGGTTGGACCAGCCTTCCCACTCGTCCTCTTTCTGGGAGGCTGCCTTCTCCATGGCTTGCGAGCTTCGGAGTCCACCGAAAACCTGCTGGGCCTCTGCGGCTGCTACCGAGGAGCGTCGTCCCCCATCTGGGTCCTCAGGTGGCGGGCTTGCAGGGGATCGTAGGTAGAGCTCAGCAAGTGAGGCTTGGTATACAGGCAGCTCTGCAGGTGTCTCCGCGGTTGGGAGTGGGCCGTACCGCAGTACTTGCAAGGGCTCTCTGCAGCCAAGCCCAGCGGATGACATCTCTGCACTGCTTCTTGATGCAATGCATGCGTATCCACATGTGCAAGCCTAATGTGCTGCTTCAAGCCACTGGCTGCCGCCCACTGCCCACAGAAAATGCAGTGTTTTCCCAGGGTCCTGCGAAACCTCGCGAGATGAAGTACAGACTTCCACTGGTAAGGGAATTTTCCCGGAAGTCGGAGTCATTGATCAGAGCAGGGGCACTGTCCTTGGAGTCTGCATGAGGTGCCGTACCTAAGGGCACCTCTTGGTGTGCAGCTACCTGCACTCCATCACCAGCTGCAGACTCCGCCGTGTGATTAACTTTGATCAATGTGACAGGCGGGCATAATACGGGACAGGCCCCAGGCAGATGTTTGCGAAAGCCTTCAAACCTCTGAAATTTCTGTTCACAATGTCTGCAGTGTGGCNCCGTGTGATTAACTTTGATCAATGTGACAGGCGGGCATAATACGGGACAGGCCCCAGGCAGATGTTTGCGAAAGCCTTCAAACCTCTGAAATTTCTGTTCACAATGTCTGCAGTGTGGCATCCCATCAACAGAGTGCTGCATGTGGGTGCGGTCAGCAATTTTCGGTCGTTTGGCTTTGGTGATGCCATGCCAGCGGGACCGATGCGTGAGCATTATACACGATGATTACTGAATGTGATGCCGCGCTCCGGACAGGGAACTCCAGGGACTCCATCGGCTGTGAAACGGACATCGGCGGTAGACGAAGGTGCCGCAACGGCTTCTTCGAGTGCATCGCGGATTTGCCGAAACCAGTCTAGGAGGGGGTCCTACAACCGTATCCAATCTCTTATCTAACATCTTGAGGAGGCTCTGAGTGGGGGAGACCGTGCGCAGGCGGGCTCTAAACACGAGGTTGCTCTCCTTGGTGAGGTGAACCGGGGACTTTGCAATGGCCCGCAATGCACGAATGTCAAAGGCATCAAGCTTTTGCACTGTTGCCGGAGTGTGTCCGGTGGCGTGCAAGCCATACAGAAGCGCACTACGGACGCAGGCGCAGTACAACCTGACCCTTTCATGAACAGTAAGAACCTTATTATGCAGGACTTTGAGAAGGCGGTGTTTGTTNTGTCCGGTGGCGTGCAAGCCATACAGAAGCGCACTACGGACGCAGGCGCAGTACAACCTGACCCTTTCATGAACAGTAAGAACCTTATTATGCAGGACTTTGAGAAGGCGGTGTTTGTTTGCAAGCGGTGCCGTAGCGTCTGCATTTCGAACCCTTGAAAGGAGGCAACAATACCCAGATAGACGATAGAACTAACCCTAGGGACCCAAATGGGGGCATGTGGGGTACCAAGATTAACTAGGGGTCCATCAGGGGTTTTTCGGCTGTGCTTGCGAGTCCAACGCGCTGCCGCGCTGCCACGTAAGGCCAGAACTAGTTTGGATTTGTCAGGATTGACTTTCATACCATCCCCAGAGGACGCACGCCTGATTTTTTTCAATCGGACGCTTGATTTTGAGAGGACACGAAACTTCTATTGAATTTGAGGAAATTTCAATCGAACCGTCCATTTGTTGGTACAGGTTTCTATTGATTTTAATCGCTGATTTCTATTGATTTTGATCGTGGTCTTTCTATTGATTTTATAGAAAATTTCTATTGATTTTATAGAAAATTTCTATTGATTTTAAGGAAAATTTCTATTGATTTTAAGGAAAATTTCTATTGATTTTATGGAGATTTTCTATATTGATTTTGATGTGGATGTTTCTATTGTTTTTTATGACCAGCTTCAGGCTGAAACGATGGCCCGGGCGGCGCCCATTTGCTGACCAATNCAAGCTGCTTCAGGCCAAGGTTCCAGGCAAGGTCGCGAGGTCCTTGGTCGTGATGTGGCGGCGAGGTTACGAAGACCAGCTGGAGATTCTTGGCAATGATCGAAAAATATTATATATATTCATATATATATATATACACAGACCTGTAAACTATGCATGAACTCCTTTTGTCCCTACGCAGATCCAGCTAAGGGATGTCGACAAGGAAGTGGGCATCCTGAACTTTTTGGAGTACCTCATGTACAAGATCGAGAATGACATGGAGACCGAACCCGAGCGCTGGACGGAGGCGACGAAGCAAATGAAGGTCAAGGAGCACCGGTGCATCCTCTACCTCCTCAACGACCCTTCATTGCACGCTCCAAGCAGGCCCAGGCATCGACCGGAAAGCAGGGCAGCATTTTTTTGAAACTGAGCCGCCCATGCACCGGCCAGGTCCCAGGATCTCGAGCTGACCAGGCCAGGCGGCTGGGAGGTGAGCAAGGTCGACTCGATCTCCAGGAGAAGCTCCAGGTTCAAAAATCCAGGGGG
>BGNK01004262.1:32133-51500 GCA_003297005.1 Symbiodinium sp. clade A Y106
GCCGAATCTGTGACTGCGCACACTTTTGGCACATGAGGGCCCCAAAACCGTCATCTGTCACGAGGATCGCGTCCCAAAGACGCCCGATCCGTGTCACAGTACAACTTTTTCCGGCAGGATTCACATGAGGCCACCCAAGCCGTCAACTGTGACGAGGATCGCGTCCCAAACACGCCCGATCCCTTGTAACTGTGGACACTTCCCAAAGCAAAATAAAACGACTCCGACATGAGGGTCTTAAACAAGGCAATTGTCACGATGACCGCGTTCCCCCGATCCCTGTGACAGCTCGCCCATTGCAACCTTATGGCAATTGCCCCTAAATCGACAACTGCCACGAAGATAATGGCCCTACGATCAATAAAGCGATAATCGTTGCCAGGAGCGCGGGCAGAAGACACCGGACGACCAACCAAAGAAAAATTTATAAAGGTGTTTGAGTTAATGATGATGATGATGATCATCGTCCCCATCATCATCATCATCATCAAAGCAGACCCAAAAACGCAGGGGGGAACCACCGCAAGAAAACCCGAACCCACACCATGCCACAGGCGGGGAGGAGGGAAACCACCCCAAGCAGACCCACCCCCGGACCACACCACACNGGGGGACGGCCGAACCGGGATCATAAATGGATTCGGGCTGTCGATCAGCACGCGATGTGTCTCCTTTGGGCTCAAGGCTATCCGCAACTCAGCGCGGGCCTCCTGCAGGCACAAGCGAGAGGAGGGCGGAAATTAACCACAAGGGTGCAAACGATTTGGCGACGATGTGGTGGCTCAGAAAGTCACACCTCCGCGCTCCAGCTCAGGACACTTCTGTCTGTACTCTGATTCAGCCCTTCGCGCCATCGCTACTTGGGGCCTCAGTAGTTGGAGCCTGAGAACTTTGTGCTGAGCTCCAGCATGTGGGATGAACCTTCCGTCCCCAATGTGTTACTACTACTGCTGCTGCTGCTGCTACTACTTCGACTACTACGACGATAATGCAGGACTTGATGCAGGACGCAGAGTGCAGGACCCGGTAGGTCTGCCTCCTCTTTGAAAACCCTGCTTCTACAGCTAACTACCTCAGGGCTAGCCAACCAGCTCACTGATGGACTAGCGGAGTTTCACTTCTACGGCGACAAAGCGCGCTACTGATAAGACTGATAAGACCCGGAACAGGACATCTTACGAATGTCTGAATAGCAGCAGCCTTGGTCATTAGCAACGCGCAGTAAGAACAGCATCAACAAGGGCAATTCTAATCCTTGATGTCGTAGTCATAGACCCAACAGACCCTGAGTTAAAAGATCTGATCGCACAGAGGTCGTGCTCCTCTGGATGCCCCATGGCAACCATGACCAGGCTTAGGTTATGCCTTGGCGACTGAAACTCCAAGCGGTGTCTCCAAAGCTTTGAAGTCTGGACGGGGGACGTATTAACGTGATCTTTATGGCTTTTGTCTGCTCACGCTTAGACCCAATATCGACCTGAGTCCGACAAATGCCAAGTCCTTTCCTTCAGTCGTTCTTCCAGCCAGCAATCGAAACTTCTAGACGGCCACTATCGTCGAACTTGGGAGAGAAGTTTCTGGATGCACTGCCAACGTGGGATTGGAGGTCTAACAGCTGGCAAGCAGAGGCCACGGAAAGGCACAACCCGGAACCCTTGACTTGACCTTGTACACAAGCTAAAGCCTCGATCCTCACTGAACAAGCGACGCTGAGACAACTCAGTAGATTGAGGTGCCGACTGTGCCGAAAAAAGCTGCCCCTGCATCAAGCAGCGCATGCCGTTCGAGTGAGACGAACGCTGCTCGAGCAGCCGCGGCGAAAGGTAGAATGAGAACTCTGTAAACCCCGATACAGTACCCGACGCCCCTGGACAAGCTCCCGAAAGCCGAGTATTACCAAATATTACCAAGTTTGACGCCCGGGCAACGTGTTCTTCGTGACATGCCAGAGGTGACTTCAAGGTTAGGCACGCAGGGCGGGGAAGCTGAAGGTGCGGACTTAAGAAGTGACATGCAGCACGTCTTCTGGCGAGTCGGCCTCTCTTCGTGCATCCTGCTGGAAACTGCCCAGCCGGCCTTGCCTTTGCCCCAGCTCTACTACACACGACGCCTCTAGCCCAATTCACTCTCAAAACACAAAACATTCAGCCCGCAACTTTTGAGCCTGACCTGGCCCTGAAGTTCTATGCGCAGGTCCACACCGCGGGCCTTGGCATCCGTCATTTTGAGACCTGACCAGGCTGCAGATGTTTTTTGTCTGGTACTTGCTGGTTCAGGATCGAAGCTCAAGCGATTCTAAACTCACATTTCATGGGGCACTTGCAAGATTAGGGAACCGCCCTTTGACGTTGCCTGTGATGGTCTCGCGGAAGAGATTGGCAGCTTCCTGCGACCAGAAGCTGTCTGCAAGATTGGCGGAGCGCGCTCCTCCAAAGCCCTGGCCCAAATATATATGTATATATATATATATACATATATACATATATATATATATATGTATATATATACACATTTATATGTATATTTATTATTATTATTACTAATATATATATATGCATATATATATATGCATATATATATATATATATATGCATATCTATATAATAGTAATAGTAATAATAATAAGGATCTATTATTATCATATGTATATATACTAGCAGCAGTTACTAGCAGTTTATATATATATATACATATAAATCTATGCATACACATATATATATATGTAATAAAGAAGTGAAAGCTCGTAGTCCCCGTAGTCCTGGAGCTTTCCCTGCTGCCAAAGCCCAGTTGCAGTCGTGACCTGGCACTTGGAGTTTGGGCCCGGGGGCCGGTCGGGTTCACGGTGTTGGGCTCAGGGTCTCAGTGATAATGGCTACGGCGGCTACGGCTTCAGGAATGCAGGTCCGCTGCAGGGTTTTGGGGCTTAAGGGCTCAGGGTGTTAGATCTTAGATTCTGAGGTACAGACTTGAGAGAATTCTGATTTCAAGATCGGGCTCCGGTTCTGCGAGTGATGTGGATCGGGCTCCGGTTCTGCGAGTGATGTGAGGAGCATTGAGGAAAATTCAGGAGTTGTAGATAGAATTCTTCAGGCCACGAGAAAATGAAGCCGAAGTGCAATGAGGGGCTGATCCTGGCCAAACCCTCTCCAAGCCAACAGCTGCAAGCCAGGAGGCCTGTTGTTTTAACAGGTCCACACTGGGACCAGTCTGGACGTCCTTCTTGGCACAAGGGGACATAAAAGCATGTCAATCATTGTGCTCGCGCTCACACCTGAGTCTTCGGTCAACATCTCAGAACTCGGAGCAGGACATGTTCGAAGGGCCCAGATGAAGCACTTCTCAAAGGAAACTTTGGTTGCGCATCTTGTGTGGACGCTCCTCCAAATCACCTGTTTCAGAGCCGAAGTGCATTTGATGTTTTACATAGAATCATAGACGCGTTCAATGTCAAAAGGCAAGAACTAGTAACTCGTGCGAACTGCAGACTGTGATGCTTCATTTAGGCCTGCTCTTAAGTAAGCCTGAAAAAACAGCCACCAGCATTGGACCGTTACGTCTGCCGATATACTGCATGTCCTGCTGCTGTTCGACGTGCTTCTGCAGCCTTCCAGGCAGAGTCTGCGAGGTTGAAGGATCGAGGTTTGGGGGAGGTCAAAGGGCTGAGGAGCTGCAGCTGCTGCAGCTCCTCAGCCCTTTGACCTCTCAACATCATACAAGCTCCTGAGCAGCTGCCTCCATCGGTTCACGGCTCCCTCAGACTCACAGCGCCACTGAGCCAAGGCCGAAAAACCTTGCAAAGCCTGAGTTCCACAACCTTCAAGGGCCCCATGCCTGAGGGGCACTGAACTCTTGACGCAGAAAGCCGAGACTGCCCCCGGGGGAGGACGCCGGGGACGCTACAGCTGTGGGCACGCCGGTGCCAGGCACGCCAGGCACGCTGGGCCGGCGTCAGGGACGTGGGGGACGCCGGGCGCCGGGGACGCTGGGGACGCCGGGGACGCCGGGGACGCTGGCTGTGATGTCCGCGGCCTTGTAGGCACGTTTTAAGTAAATCCGTGCTCAAACCCCACGCCCTACGCTGCCTCTCTGTTAGCAGCGCTGCGGCCCGTCCACTGAAGGCCTGAGCGCCGACCGACGAGGGCATAGTGCTAGTATTAGTGGCAAGAATAATGATGTCAATAAAAATAAAAAAGAAACTGATAATAGCGGGAATCAACGGTGCTGGTAATGGTAAAACAGGAATAGCACCTGTGTGAAGTTTCTCCGGCCTTACTTGTATTTAGCAATTATTTTAGTTGAGTTAGTTACTTAGTTGCTACATACAAATACTAATGACATGTACAATGGCAAGATTTCCGGACTTTATGGACCTAATTAAGCTCAGATAGTGCCAATATAGTGCTGGTGCCAGCGGCTGCTAAGATAATTGCTCAGAGCCTTGCTTACAAAAAATCCACGCAGGAACAAACTTTTCATTACTGGGTATCTCCAAAACTAAATTGCCGAGCTCAATAAGCAATCAAAAGTTAGGGTTTGCGTACACAGAGATTGCGGGTACGTACGATTACTCTCTTCAAGGATCCCCTGAGCTTCGCCGAACAGGTGTGGCAACCACTTTGAATGGACGCCCAGCTCCGAAAGGCAAACAAATCCTGTGAATCGGCCTGTCGGCACACTCCGCACTGAAGGCCCTGCAGTTCGCTGTTGAAAGCTCTGATGGTTGTGTTTTCGAGTGCCTTGTGGAGCATCCTGGGTTCAGCGGTCGTGCCGTACAGTTCCGGTTGGCTGAAGGTGAAGAGCCTTCTGCAGCCCAGGTTCAGCCAGTTTCTAGGAGTTGGGATCTCGATATCTCCGCTTCATGGCTTGCAGGGGCTGTTGACTTTCGAGGTAACACCCAATCGCACGATGAACCCACCAAAACTCCTGCAGTTCTATGGGTTTCTCCTGAGCCATCTCGAGATCTGGAAACTCCGGTTCAGCTGCAACCCGCCTTGTCCGGCCGTGCTTCCCATTGCAAGAGGAGGCACTCGGTGCAAATGAATCGCACGGATCCTCGCATGAGGGGTGAGAATGAGGATGAGTATGAGTGCGAGGGTGAGTTGAATTTCGTAGGGTTTTTAGCATGATGTTTGTAAGCCATCGCCCTCATCACACTCTTATGAGAGGGTGCGGCCGCGCAGGTAGTCAGTCGGTTTGGTCTTAAGTGCCGAGGTAGAGGCGACTCTGGAATTGAAGGCTTCTACTCCGAAGGCAGGCTTGACAGGTTAGTGAACGCCAATTGCCGGGAAAGAAGCGCCTTGAAGCGAACTTTGATCTGGTGACGGGTTTACGATCTGGAGTCCAGCTACTTGACCAGATCTGAAACAACAGCACGACCATGAAACTATGCAACTGGTGCCAAAAGAAGCATGCCGCTAATTCATCTATGCTCCTGAAGTACTCGTAGACTCGCATCTACAAGCCTTGCAGCAGACGGATGTGATCTCTCTTTCCCTTCCTGGGGCCCTTTCCATCTGAGGGATCCTGATTTATGCTCAGGGCCTCTCAACCTAAACCCGAAGCCCTGAAACCCAAGCTGGCCCGAACCCCATGCTCAGGCCGACACCTCTCAAGCCTTGAATCTCGAAACCAAGGTTGTGAGGACTGTTTCTAAATTCTTGTTAGGGAATTTATGTTAAGTTCACGTCTTTCGGGCAAATAGTCCATAAGGTCGCAGCCCTAGTGCAAGAATTATTTCCAACTATTAAGGGAGGCACACCGCGGACACAAAAGCAGTGCAACACGCAAACTCGGACTTCACTCTTTTCTTCCTCAAGCGGGGTGTGTCGCGGTGAGTTGAGCATGCAAGAAAAGAAGGGTGCACACACCCGCTACAATATGCCCACACGGTATCCACCACTGTAGACGCAGATGCACGGCACTCCGTCATCTCTCACCCACCCCACCTTCAAGAAGAGATGATGGCTAGGAAAGGGTTATGACAGATTGTACCAAGTCCTTGAAGTGAGCACTGACGGTTGCACCANCCACCCCACCTTCAAGAAGAGATGATGGCTAGGAAAGGGTTATGACAGATTGTACCAAGTCCTTGAAGTGAGCACTGACGGTTGCACCATCAGTTGCGCAGCTCTGCGGCAGCAGATCACAGGCTACACTCCTGCTTGGATGGTCATTTTTTTTTCATTCATTCGCTTCAGCTGAGTCAGCTGTCCTGCGGGCGGTTGTGAGCCTTGTCACCTCTCTTGCGAGGGTTCGCCAGTGAAGAGGCAAGCATGTTACTGCGCCCCGAAAGGCCCTACAGCAACAATGCTAGACTGCCTGTGCAGCCGCAAAAGTACTGTGCCCCTAAGAGCCCGACAGTATTCCATGCCGTGGTGNTACAGCAACAATGCTAGACTGCCTGTGCAGCCGCAAAAGTACTGTGCCCCTAAGAGCCCGACAGTATTCCATGCCGTGGTGGGGCCCCTACTGGCTTGATAGAAACTGGACTGTACAAGTGTGACTACATGCGAAGATGGCCTTCAGAAGTAGAGCATCCAGAGCAGTGTGAGGAGGTCCTCAGACACTACCTTTAAAAATTGATGCCTGTTGATTGTTCTTCCACAACACAAAGATGCACGTTTGCAGTGTAGGGGGTGGAAACCACTAACCCCAGTGGCTTGGTTACACTTCGGAAATCCGTCTGTAGGCAAGCAGGTAGCAGTTGGTACAGATGGCTTGTTGGGTGGCCGCCGTACCTTGAACCGCTGGGCTGTCGTCATCATGAATGAGATGCNTTGGTTACACTTCGGAAATCCGTCTGTAGGCAAGCAGGTAGCAGTTGGTACAGATGGCTTGTTGGGTGGCCGCCGTACCTTGAACCGCTGGGCTGTCGTCATCATGAATGAGATGCGACCGCCAGATGTCCTCATTTTGGCTTGGGAAGTAGAAGGCCTGGTAGTGTCCTGCATTGACGACTTTACCGACATGAAGAACTCCTCCGCAAATCTCGTATTGCATGTGCTGAACAGTGCCAGAGTGGTCCGTAAACACAGGTATGCGCACTGTTTTCTGCAATGTAAAACTTTGTCGAGTCTTCCGGATTCCCCGCTCAGTCTGAAGGAAGCGGCCGACCTGTAAGATCAAGGTGTCGGGTGTACGGGTAAAAGCATGAACACATTCCTGCTTATGCCATGTGTCAATGGCGGTCTGAATGTGAAAGGGTCTTTCCAAGTGCAGCCTTATGTGCGGACAGGTAAATTGCTCGTCTAGAATTTCATATGCACCTCCTCTGTGCTTTCGAGCTTCCCATCCCCCACGCAAGGTGGTACAATCTGTTTGCTGGCAGAGATGCTGTAAGAACTCGGCCGCATCATGTTGGTGAGTGGGCCTTCGCCAGCCATTCCACATAAAGGACCAGGCTGAGTCCCTGGCAATGTTGGTCGCGCTGTTGGACCTAATTGCCTGTGCGAGGGCTCCGCACAGAGCTCCTAGTCCGCTGATCCGACCCTCTAGGGAGCGCGTATAGTGAAGCATGTGCAGTACAGCATTTGCATTGCACAGGTTGTGAGGACTATGAAGGGTGAGGGCTCTGGCGCTGGGCTCACTTGGTGCCCCACCCATGATACGCCATGACAAGAGCGATCCTGTGTTCTTTTTCCCCTGTGCTGATACAGACTGATTGGTCGGTATTATCTCCTGTGGAGGCGGAGTCCGCGTACTCCCCGTGATAATGGTTGTCNACAGACTGATTGGTCGGTATTATCTCCTGTGGAGGCGGAGTCCGCGTACTCCCCGTGATAATGGTTGTCGCATCCGCTGGATGCGTCCCAAATGATTTCAACCAGTTGCCGTTAACTGGATGCCCAAGAGCGCTGGACGCCTTGGCCTTTTGGGGTTTAGAGGTAGTAGAAGAGGTTGGAGCATTATTGTTAACGGCACCGGTCTTTCCCGCAAAAAAAGTGAAGATGTCTGGTTGTGTGACATCACTCAGAGGCCGTACAAGTTTGGGTAGCGGAGACCGCTTATCCCCCTCAGGATTGGCCGTGGAAGGTTTAGAACGAGTCGGAGTCCGCTCATCGCTCAGAGCTGTAGTTTTTCCAACTCTTTGGCCAGCGCGCTCTTGCTGACTCGTTCTCGTCTTAGGCGTAGGCCGACCAGCTTCCCGACACAGTTGTTCGCCAGAGTGTCCAGGTCTTTGTAGATCTCCGCTGCTTGTTGGTGGATGGTGAGGGTCAAGAGCATCACCACTACCTCTGCCTGTATGTCCGGCTTGANGACCAACATGCCTATCAGACCGTGATGACCCACTTCTAGGAAAAAGACGTAGGAGCGATCCGCTTCCAGTGATGTCAATTGCTGTTCGTGCCTGGACGCCGCCCTGACTAGAAGGCGAACGGTGCGCTTGATCGTCTCCTCGTCTAGCTGATCTTGGTCCATCCAAAACTCTTCCTCGGCCTCCTGTTCTCGGCTTCGCTTGGCTTGTGAGCTCTTGTGTGTTCCCTTGCCCAGGCCCTTTNTCGTCTCCTCGTCTAGCTGATCTTGGTCCATCCAAAACTCTTCCTCGGCCTCCTGTTCTCGGCTTCGCTTGGCTTGTGAGCTCTTGTGTGTTCCCTTGCCCAGGCCCTTTCTGAATTTGTTTGGCTGTCCAGGATTCGTCCTCACCCGCGCCGCATTCCCTTGGCGCGCAGGCGTCGGTGTCCCGGCAAGAGGAGAGCTTAGTCCCCACACCGCCGCCAGCTGCTGTTCCGGCTCTAGAGTCTAGAGGCGTCTGCGTCTGCGACATGCCGCAGGCTGAGCTGGAGTAGCGGTAGGCACTTCTTCCTATGTTCTTTAGCTGCTTTTTGAAAGTACACGTCACACCACGGACAGGGTCTGGTCAAATTGGCAGCAAGGATCGTGCTTGACTGTCCTAAGTCGTCAACAAGTTTGCGCTGAGCTTCGTGCTTAGCCTTGATGTGTCTGCGCCAGTNAGCAAGGATCGTGCTTGACTGTCCTAAGTCGTCAACAAGTTTGCGCTGAGCTTCGTGCTTAGCCTTGATGTGTCTGCGCCAGTCCTGAATGTCCTGGACCTGTTCACCGCAGATCAGACGGTGTGTTTTAGCGAGCCTTGCCATGTTCTTTAGCAGTGCATGGTCGGGCTCTGCTGTGGGCTCTGCGAGACACTCCGCTATGCTTTTCTGTAGTGCAGGCTGAGGCATGGGCCAATCTACGGGGAGATCAATCTGTGGCGAGGCGGAGTCCGCGTCTCGCCTGATTTGTTCTAAGACTAGCTGGAAAAGTACCGGACATTGAGAGCAGTGTCTATCCGCCCCATGAACTGTCCTGTCGCACCATCGACATGGTTGATCTCGCTTGAGTAGATATTTGAATTTAGCGCACGCTGTATGAAGCTCAGCGTTTATGTACGATGCAGCCTCTTTATGAACCCGCAGTATATGAGTTTTGATCATGCCGGGTTCCGCGATCCATCTTTGGCAGTAGCCACAGTGCTGCGTCAGATGCTGTCTGTGCAGGTCCGCTTGCGTGGTGATGCCTTCATGTGTACACAGCTGTTGCACAACTTGCGTTCTCTGCAATAAGGGGCCGGAGTCAGCATCCTTGGAGGCGGAGAGCCGCTCATCCTCAGGATGACATGGTTGCGGGATGTCTGCTGCCTCTTGCTGCACGGGGGGGTTCCAGCCTCTGCATCCTGGTTTTCAGGCAGTACGGGTTCCTGCTGATGTGGATCATTCATAACCGTATCAGGCTGACTAGGCCTATACCAGTTACAAACATTTAGCATGATGTGGCCTTTGAGCGCCTGCCAATTGTAGAGTTTCACCTGACAATGACTGCATTGCGGCATGCCACCTATGGAGTGCTGTTCTGGTTTGTAAACGATGTTGACCTTGTCCGCCTGTATCTGCCCATGGCGAAGTGCCTGGTGCTGACGTAGAGCCTTCTTGGTGGGATAGTACATGCCACATGTCGGACAGGCATGTTGTTCAGTTGCCGTTGCTTCCACAATGACCGCACTGGTGGGGCTGTGTGCAGCTTGCTGTAGTTTTCGGTGCAGGGTCTGCCAGTGTTCAATCACCCCCTGTCCTCGAATTGCGGTGTCGCCGTGATTCGATTGTAGGTGTTTGATCTTCTGGTCGATTCGCTGTTCAATCATCTGAATCGGATCTTGGAGGTCGAACTGAGTGCGCAGTTCGTTGTTGCTGATTTTTGTCAGATGTGCTGGCATATTGACCACCGCACGCAAGTTTCTGTGAAACCAGGCCCGAAGCTTAGCTACCATGTGCCCATTAAATGGAGTGGCCATCAACCCATACATAGCACTGCTGACTACGCATGTTCTCCATATGCGGACCCTGTGTGATGTGGAGAGGCCTTTACGAGATCTTATGCTCTTCCGCAGGGATGATGTTTTGGTTGCAGCTTCAGCCAGTCTAAACTCGAGGGTAGGATCCGTGCCATCTCTGAGTGAGAGCTTAGTGCCAAGGTAGGTGATTACATTGCATAGGGGAATGAGATGTTGCTTATCACCATCCTGTAATCTCCAATGCGGTTGATTTCTTACAAGAACAGTGCGGCGCTGGACAAGCTTCTTGAGTCTAGAACCCTTGACCTGTACAACCATTTGCGATTTTTCAGGATTCACTTTAAGGCCATAAGCTTCAAGTGTGGTGAATAGTGCAAGAATAGCGGCCTCCCTCTGCTGTATGTCCTGCAGCGTCTGCAGTGTCCAATGACCTAAGTGATCGTCAGCGAAGAGGGTCCATGGCAGCCGCATGGGAGTAGATCCTTCCGGCGTGAGGTCCCACAGTACTTGTGATGATAGGATGGCCCAAAGGGCCGGCGCTAGTCGGCATCCTTGTCGGATGCCCTGTGTGGTAGTAATTTTGGTGGTGTGGAAGCGGTTCCGCACTTGATAGGCCGCATCCTCGTGGATTGCAGCAATTGTTGAACGAAGGTTAGAGTCCACTCTGTGCTCGGAGAGTGCACGGTCAAGCTTGGTTCTGCTAACCCTGTCAAAAGCCTGACTCAAGTCAACTGATAGCAGGCAGCCTCCGGCCTCCCCTACTTCGACACCAGCGATCTTGCGTTCCCGAACTGTGAACCTACTGCCCCCGAGTGCTCTAAGACTGTTCTTGATATCCTTTATACAGGTACCTACTCTGGCCAAAGCGTCTGTGGCATCTCTCGCAGGAAGATAAGCATATTGTGGTGTAAGTGCCAGGCTGGGTCCCGCCTGAGCAAGTACCAGGTCCTTGACATAGCCTGCTAGTGCCTTCCCGTCTGGTCTGAGGAGTCCAATGGGTCTCAGGGCTGCAGCCGTGGAGGGTGGCTTGTGTGGTTTAGGTAGAAAGCATAGTTGCGGATCTCTCCACTCATCCGGTAGGTCAGAGCTTATCTGTTGAAACTGAGCTGAGATGTCGGCCAGTGTCGTTGCCAATGCCGCCGAGCAGGCTTTCCACGCTGTGGCCGGAGCGGAGTCCGCTGGCACGGCCTTGCCGATGGGTGTGCGTCTGAGCTGTGAGGTCCAGTCCATGGCTGTGACTGGCATCGTCAGCGCCACGCCTTGCCGGACAGGTTTGTCAACCTCAGGAGCAAAGAGTTGCTGGGAGTGTTGGACAAGCGCCCTATGCTCTTGTAATAAAGACATGGGCGCGCCATCTGGTTGCCTAAGCATGATGCGTGGTCTAGGCTTCCATGGTATCATCCTCTTAACAATCCCGAAGAGACGTTTTGTGTTATGTTGCTGGGCTGCCCGCTCCGCTTGTTGTAGATGGCCCAGAGTGGTGGCTCGTTGGCTCTGGCTGTGATATTGCTTGCTTTGGCGGCCTGCTTTCATGTAAAGCACAATCCACTTCCAGGTCCGAATGATTCCAGAAGCATCACACAGTCTGCTGTGGAGTAAATCACGTCTCCGCTGCCACAGGTGATAAACACGCGTTGGTAGCGAGATAACCGATCCCCCTATACCATCGGGCTGCGTTATGATTTCCTGCCATGCCTTGAGGAAGGCGCGAAGCAATGCACGCTTATGGTTATGGCCTGTTTTGCCTCGTGACGGAGTAGGATAAATTTCAGCAACGGTTTGAAGAAGGACTCTGTTTACGTGATCAGTACCGCGATGCTCTCGAGTTTTTGCTGGACCCGGTGTGCCAATGTGTGGATTGTTGAATCCTGCATGCGGTATGCACGATCAAGGTCTTTAACCGCATAATTGGCTTGCGTCTGAGAGAGAGGCCTCGGCAGGTGAAAGTGTCGTATGACACGAATATCTGCTATTAATGCTTGGTGTGTCATTTCCTTCCAGGTCCCAAAGGGTGCGGTGCACTTATGGATTCGCTTGGCCCCAGCGTCAGCGCTCACGATTCGAACCATGATGAAGTCTATTTGCGAGTTACCTGAACGTGTGTAGTTGGTGCACGGGTCTTTGAGACGCCAGGTGTTAAGTACAACCAGATCGTTATTCTGGACGAATCTAGTTGGAGTGTGAGGGTCAAGGGCTTTGTGATACTCCGAACAATTAAGACTATGCCCGATGAGTCTAGGGACGTGTTGTACCTCCGAATTAAAGTCTCCTGCGACTATGAGTGTGTCTCTTCGTGCCATACCTTGTATGGACGCTGTGCATTTGTCCAGCAGTAGTTGCCGACGATGAATGTTTTGCTCCGGCTCATCCGTATGAATCCAAACATGTTGATACACATTGAGGGTTTCAATGGCTGAGTCATCTCGGCATACCTTAACCCTTAGTACTCGGCCCGGAACAATCTCTTGGTAACGCACCATCGAGGCATCATACTTTGGATTCACGAGAGTGAGGACGCCCTCACCGCGTTTCGTGGCTGATCCCACTGCCATCCATTTGTCTATCTGAAAGGCACTGGAGGTGGAACGATGGGTTTCCTGGAGGAAAATGAAATCATATTGGAGCCCTTCTTCTCCAAGGAAGANCTGGAGGTGGAACGATGGGTTTCCTGGAGGAAAATGAAATCATATTGGAGCCCTTCTTCTCCAAGGAAGACCTTGACCTCACTCCATAGAAAACCCCCAAGACTATTGACATTGATGGAGAGTATCTTAAGCCTCTGTGTATGACCCCCTCTGCGTCTACATTCAGGACGTCGCTTGCGTGCTGATGTTTGGGAGGTCGCTTGGGCAGTGTGGAGTCCCAACTGACTGCCATGAACGAGCTTGCCTTGATAGGTAGTGTAACCTTGATTGTGTTGTGTGCATCTGTGCTGGGCTCTTCTGAAGCTTCGTTTAAAGCCTGTAGTCGCCCCGGCATGAGCGGCCATGTTCACCGGCGCAGTTGTTCCGCCTGGTGCATGCTTCCCCACATGATGTGGTCTAGTTTGGTCAGTTGGGTTGGGTCCCCCCATCCCTGCCGGGATAGGAAACCCTCACCCCCCCCGTCTGAGTGATGCTGTGCAAACATATCAATAGTGCAAGACGGAGCCCGGACTTGGGACCGGGCAAGCCGTGCATGATGCGTGCCCCGCTCGTTGTTGTATCCTCAAATGTAGGTGTGAAAATCTGCCGCTTGCTGCAAGGTCCCAGCTGTGGCAGCAGGTGCCTGGCGCTCTTGGAGATCCTGCGGAGGCTCTGGCGCAGCACCACTCCGAGCTTGCGCCTGAGTCCATACTGGGGACTTCTAGTCCCTCTCCTATACTGTCTTTTCTTTGGACAGCTTTGGCGGAACCTCCATCGTCGACCACGTTTTCCTGGGCAGCTGCGAAGGCCGATTGGAGGTTTATCATGCTCTAGACGTTCCGGCTGAAAGACAAGACGAGACATACAGTCGCAGGCTCTTTTTGCTGCGTTTGCAGATTCCTGAACAAGTTCGCCTGATGGGGTGGAGACCACAACACCATCCTGAGTTCCCTGAACGATGTCTGCCAGCATCGTGGTACCAGTAAGTGAAAAGTCAGCATCGTCCGTACCACCCGGGCTGTCCGTGCCAGGATCCTGCCTAGCATCATCCTCCAGACTGCGGACTCTGCGCTCCGGCAGTAATGGAGATGTAAGTTCTGGCGGGCTCCAGTTAGCCGCCGTCAGAAGAATTCTCAGGTTGTATGCCTTCCCTCGTCTCCAGCTCATGAGATCATAAAGTTGGCGGCTTTGCTGCATGGGTGCCACAATGTCGTGGAGCAACGACGCAAGGCGTATGAAGCACCTCTGCATCCCTGATGCCCTGGTGTTTGGGCTGTCCTGGGCCCGTCTGAGCTGCACCAGCCATGCTTCCACAAAGCTCCCAAAGGTATCGTCAGCCCGAAAATGTTGGTTCAGGCCGGGTGCTATTAGCTCTCCCGCCATGGCCAGAACCCAGTTACCAACCGCCAGTTCAGGAGCCTGATGAAACTCAGAATGTAACGCAGTATAATGCTGGGCTTCCCTGGCAGCGATGATGTGGTCCCCAGCTCTCAGCTCTTGCAGGGAGGCTAGCAGTCTGAAAAGCTCTGGGAGCATGGTGTTGAGCCTATTCTTAATCGTCGGGAGCAGGATCAAGGAAGTAGCAGACCATTCGATAAGCTCGCCGGCATCGATCGGCATATCGGTGGCCTGGGCTGAATGCAGGCTGCAGAGTGGGAGGCCGATGGGTTCCTCCGTAGGTAGCCTGTCCAATGGTGATGATCTTACCTCCAGCTGCGGTTCACTGCCTTCCGTCTGCACCTGCGCCGTGCTCTGCCTTACAGTTTCGGTTTGCGTGGCCTGATCCACGCAATCTGCAACTGTTTTCAGACTTGAACTTCAGGGCTGCCCGTGCCATGCGGTTGTACAAAGGGCAGGGACATTCATGTTGCACCCCGCCTCAGCGGCCACTGCAGCTTACAGGCAGTGCCGCTGCATGAAGAAATTCGAGGAAAACTGGATCATCCGCCATTCCCCAAGCAAGCCAAACAAGGGGTATACGTCCTAAAGACGGTTCGCCTAACATTTCCACAGGTAGGCAGATGAANGCCGCTGCATGAAGAAATTCGAGGAAAACTGGATCATCCGCCATTCCCCAAGCAAGCCAAACAAGGGGTATACGTCCTAAAGACGGTTCGCCTAACATTTCCACAGGTAGGCAGATGAAACCGCTCTCCTCTGCTTGTTGCGATCGCGATCTCTCTGGGAACTCCCTGTACACGTTCCAGTCGCGCTCTCAACTGGTAGTTCTCGGCCCTCAGCTCACGAACAGTCCTTTCGAACTCCTCGATCTCGCGGCACCTTTCACTTAAAAGCGACCTAAGGTCTGTACAGCGATCTACATACTCGTTGGCGAATTGGGCCTCACTGCGGCTCATGCCGCGGTTTGCTTGCACTCCCTTTGTAGAGGTCTGGGCTTTCTCTCCACCTCCCTTTTGCTCACTTCCTCGGGCCAGGAAAAGGCCAAAGCTCCACTTAAGTAGCTTCAGCAGCCCCCAAGGAATGCCATAGATCACCATGAGCACGAAGGTGGCGAAGCCAATGGTGACGATTGCTGTCACAAGCCAGTCGGCATCAGCAACAGCCAAGGCCGGAAAAGTCAGGCTCAAGCCCTGAGTTCTCCCAACTTGCATCAAAAGCAACACCAGTGGCAACAGACTCCTCACTTGGCTCACCTTCAAGCTACTACTCTTCGAGTCCTTGAGGATCTTCGCCATCATGCGCTTCTCTTGTGCCGCCTCGTAGTCCTCCTGGCCATAAGGGGTGCCGTCCGGCTCGATGCACCCCATGGTGTACAGCAGCTCCCGGATTCGCGATCCGGTCAAGGGCTTGGTTCCAACGTCTGCGGGGTTCTCGGCACCACTCACGCTCGCGACGGCGAGATGCTTGTTCCTCACGGCCTGTTGCACCCACAGAATGGCACACTGCAGGTGACGAACCCGGCCGACGCCAAGCCTCTGGCAGATTCCCCTGCACGCGGCTGAGTCCGTGCGGCATGTGATCCGCACCTCTGCGCTACCGCCCACCAGAAACTGGAGGACGTCGGCCACGTAGATGGCCTCGCAAGCACCGCCCACCAGAGCAAGGTACTCCGACTCAGCAGAGCTAAGCGCGATCGATCTCTGGGACCGGACCATGCTGCTGATGAACCCTCCTCCAATGTAGAGTTGGATCGAGGTCCTGCTCCTCCTGCTTTTGCGGCAGCCTGCCCAGTCGGCATCTGTGACACTCTCCACCTCGTAGATCATGTCTTCTGCCTCCGGCTCACCTGCATGCATCAGCTTCGCCCGGGAGACCACAGGCTTGATCATGAACCCCAGGTCGGGCACTGACGTCAAATACCCGATCACTCTCACAAGCTGTTTGTAAGCACTGGCTGTTGGGGCCGCCATGCGCGAGGCAAGAACACAGACACTCATCTGGATGTCTGGCCGCGAGTGGGCCAAGTACAGCAACCGGCCCACGCACTCCTTGTATGTTCGGGCCTTGCTGGGGTCAAGCTCCTTGCTGTCGTCGACATCCTGAAAGCTCCCATCCGCCGGCGCATCGCGCCGCTTGATGTTGGGCCCGGCTGCCTTGATCAGGGCTTCTAGGTACTTGGCATTGGAGAACACAGCGANCTCCTTGCTGTCGTCGACATCCTGAAAGCTCCCATCCGCCGGCGCATCGCGCCGCTTGATGTTGGGCCCGGCTGCCTTGATCAGGGCTTCTAGGTACTTGGCATTGGAGAACACAGCGACTCCTTCCTTCATGCGGATGTATCGCCTCTTGAGGAACTCAAAGGAATCGCCCTCACCAACCATTGGGTCACCAACTTGCACGGTCACCTGGGAGCCAAAGACCTTCACGACGCGGTCCCGTTCGCTGGCTGTTGATGCCAGCAGCCCATCATCGGCATGCAAAATCATGGCGCTCTTCCGCTCCTTCTCGGTGTCCTTGAAGACTGTAGGCTCCTTTGGGTAGCTCTCCAGGTTGGCTTCACTAAGGATGCCCTTGGCCATCTCGAACCATGCGCTCGCTCCGACACGCTGTCCTGGAAGAAGCTTGTCCAGAACCAGGGTCCTGAAGCCTTGGCCTCCTTCCTCAAAGAGATCGGCTGCAACTTGTATCACAGCCTTTCCCGGCTGATCCACATTGAGGTAGGCATCCTTCACGTCGAGCGTGGTCAGCTGGNCTCAAAGAGATCGGCTGCAACTTGTATCACAGCCTTTCCCGGCTGATCCACATTGAGGTAGGCATCCTTCACGTCGAGCGTGGTCAGCTGGAGGCCGTTCGTGATGGCATAGCTGACCAGCGTGTGCACAACACCCAGTGTTGATGCCGGGGCAAACATATCCGAGCTCCACGCCGAGAGGGTCCGGAACTCTCTGGCAACAAGTCTTGNGAGGCCGTTCGTGATGGCATAGCTGACCAGCGTGTGCACAACACCCAGTGTTGATGCCGGGGCAAACATATCCGAGCTCCACGCCGAGAGGGTCCGGAACTCTCTGGCAACAAGTCTTGTCCAGCCCGGCCGTTTCCGCCAGTCTCTCACCAGCTTCGTTGTAAGGAGCGAGTGCTCACTGAGCTCCTCATCCTCGCGGGGAAATCGTGCAACGCCCATCTGCATAAGGCGCTGGATTTCGGTGAGGTCGGCTTGCCGATCAATGGTCACAAGCTCCTCCTCCGTGACTTCAGGCGGCCTCTCNTCCTCATCCTCGCGGGGAAATCGTGCAACGCCCATCTGCATAAGGCGCTGGATTTCGGTGAGGTCGGCTTGCCGATCAATGGTCACAAGCTCCTCCTCCGTGACTTCAGGCGGCCTCTCCCCGAACTCATCCCACCACGGCTCTTCTTGGTCCTCCGCATTGTACCACTCCTCCTCCATTGCGTTCTCAAGGTCTGGGTCCCACTCGGTCAACCCCGCAAGCTCATCATTGGGGATGTCCCCGTGGACCTGATTGACTCCAGCAAAACGCGGCGGATAGAGAGAGCCATGGTCACCTGGGGATGCCGCTGGGCTAGGAGTGGTCACTTGTGGCCGGTCCAAGAGTAAGCGTGGCCTCTTTGGTACGGCTTCACCTTGCATCTCTCTCTCTCGTGGGACCCCACCTGTGCCGGACACATCCATAGATAACGAGGACCCCTGTGCTTGAAGTTGCTCTTGTGATCCCTGCTGTGGTCTGCTTGGCTCTGATGCCTGAGANATCTCTCTCTCTCGTGGGACCCCACCTGTGCCGGACACATCCATAGATAACGAGGACCCCTGTGCTTGAAGTTGCTCTTGTGATCCCTGCTGTGGTCTGCTTGGCTCTGATGCCTGAGATCCTGCGCTCATGGACCCCTGTGCTTGAAGTCGCTCTGGTAATCCCTGTTGTGGTCTGCTCGGCTCTGGGACTTGGGCTCCTCCACCACCACGCTCACCAGACTCAGAAGAGGTAGAAGACGACGAGGATGGTGGGTCAGACCCAGCCTCGTCTGGTCCAGGGTGCGGTGGAGCCGTCGGCGTTACAGCTGCAATGGCTTCTGCAGCAGCTTTCCCGGCTGCCTGTGCAAACTGATCTAAGGTCGCGTTATCTGGAAGAAGCGGAACCCTTTGGCCTGCCACTGCTGTGTACAGCGGTTCCGCTTTCCCTTCCCAAGGTACGACCACGGTAGCCCACGCATGCCCAGGATCGCCTCGGCACTCCACTGCTGCTCCTCCGGCAATCTCCGGATTGACCTGCTTTCAAAGACGCCCTCNCGCCTCGGCACTCCACTGCTGCTCCTCCGGCAATCTCCGGATTGACCTGCTTTCAAAGACGCCCTCACTGGTGCCAATGATATGGGCACCGTTTCTTTCATGGATCCCGAGCCAAACTCCCCGACACCACTGTAGATCTCCTCGGTGCTTGGTCGGGTGGTAGTAAAGGACCTGTTCTCCTAGGGGAACCATTTGCCCACGAAAAGAGCGACCATTGAGCAACTCGAAGCTTGTGGCGCCNCGACACCACTGTAGATCTCCTCGGTGCTTGGTCGGGTGGTAGTAAAGGACCTGTTCTCCTAGGGGAACCATTTGCCCACGAAAAGAGCGACCATTGAGCAACTCGAAGCTTGTGGCGCCTTTGGGGTTCACAGCAAACCGGTTGTACACAAACCCAGCATGCCTCATGATCCATGGGTAAAAGTGCCGGTGCCCCTCAATTGCCGCACCAACTCGGGACTCGACGAAAGCTCTCCAGGTCCGGCCGTTGGTCCTGATGGTCTGGATGGCCTTCTCAGCCTGGCCGTTGCTCTGATGACTCCCGCGTGGAACCCAGCGCTTCTCCGTTGCCAGCCCCAACCGTGACCTGCACGCCTCGCAAGCATTGATGATTTGGCGGATCGCCGGCTCAGGGTCCGCCTGGAAAAGAACAGGCTGCCCAGGGGCAACTTGAAGTGAGAGCCGAACAAGCTGCTCCACCACGCGCTTCAGAGCACCCGCCCCTTTCTCCAGGACAGGGATCGCCAGCAGCCAGCCA
>BGNK01004263.1:0-55470 GCA_003297005.1 Symbiodinium sp. clade A Y106
CTTTCCGAAAGGATCACATGAGCAGTAAGCTGCCACTAGCGGGGAGGTGCAGTGGTAGACGAAGGTGGATGGCAGCATTGTGTTGTGGGCGGCCATCGCGATCTTCACTCATAGGAGCAGAAGCTTCGTCCGCGCACTGCTCGAATACTTAAGCCGAATCCAGATTTTCATTCTGCAAACAATGACTGGTGAACTTGGGCCATTCCGATCTATTCCTTTCTCATCTACTCAATGCTGACTGCTTCACACACGCTGGCCTTTCTCAGCGCTCAGTGCTCGGTTTGTAGTGACTGAAATCCCTGCCCGCCTCACATACAAAGCACGGCCTTACCCATGCGCCTGGCCGGTGAGATGGTGGTTCACCAAGGTGCCGCATACCTTCGCCTGGCTCCGGAAGCTGCTGCGGCGGCTGCTCCACAAGGCCCGGCAGCTGCTCCACAAGGCCCAGACCTTGACGCGACAAAGCCACCGACTCACGCCGACATCATGAGGAATGTGAACAGCGAGTTCATCTTTCTCTACAACACTCGCCGTGGCCTCACATCGGACGAACACCGCAGTAACATCACCACCGTCCAGTGAAGCTTGGGCCTGCCCGTGGGTGTTCTGAAGGGAGGCTGGACCAAAGAAGCGGAGCATCGCTTGCTCGAGCTCTTGAGAAAAGCCAAGCGCATTCGGAACAAAGTTCCAGCCCTCATGGACGCAGTGCAGCTCGAAGTCGCTCCAGAACCAGCACATCAGGCCTTGGAGGACGACCCCATCGAGGACTGCAATGCCCCCGAGGAGAAGAGCGAGCAGCAGATGAAAGTGGAAAGCAGAACATGCCTGAGTCATCTTCATACTGACTCAGAGAGCTCGTCGGGAAAGGGGTTTCGCTCTCGGACTACGAGCGTGTCCAGACGGCTCTGGATGAAGCGGTGGCTGAGAACAATGAGTACCGGGAGGACATCTACTACAAGGACATCATCATCAAGGAGTTGGAAGAAGAGCTGCGGGTGACCAAGCGCAAACTCGCAGAGTACGAGTCGGAGGAGGAGGACACCGACTAGTGAGTAGACCGNATCTACTACAAGGACATCATCATCAAGGAGTTGGAAGAAGAGCTGCGGGTGACCAAGCGCAAACTCGCAGAGTACGAGTCGGAGGAGGAGGACACCGACTAGTGAGTAGACCGAGGCGAAGAAGTATCTGGAAGGACGCAACATCATCTTCAATACGGATTCGGCCCGCAGCTACAAGACACGGCTCGAGGGGGTCAAGCACGACAATGTCGTCCATTGCAAAAAGAGGGTGAAGGTGAACGCGAAGTAGAAGTGGCAGATGCCCAACTATGTCAAGGTGACGACCCACAAGACGCTAAAGACAAAGGCTGGTACGCAAATTCTCGATCGCGCCTGGAGGTACATCAAGGACCGACTCAGTCTCAACCAAAGCACCGGAGCTGGCTCCAAGCTCATTCGCGCCCAAATCCAGGGCGCTCAATTCCAATATTGGATGAAGAATGAAGACCCATGGAAGGCCACTTGCTTGCTCAGCCAGTTTATCATGAAGAAGTTCATGAAATCCGCTGAGCGTTTGGAATACAGTGACTGATTGTCAGGTAACTTAGCAGGGGCGATCTAGCCTGTTGTAGATCATGCATGCGACCGCATTCGAGTTCGTCTCTATGTACATGCGCGAGGAGGCGCGTGATGCGACATGATCCTGGATCACAAACTTGTCCTCGTTCCACTGGGCCACTGGGTCCATGCAACCTCTCTGCTACGGCGACATGTACCTGCGTACACACACACACACTCTCTCTCGCTCGCTCTCTCTCTCTCTCTCACACGTGTGCCTCTCTGTTGATTGCCGCATGTTCTGGATCATTGGGACACGATTTCCGGATGCGCATTTATTATCGGTTAGGCTTCTGTGGTGGGTTTTGGAGGGGGGTAGCATATATATATATACATACATATACATATACATCTACATCTACATGTACATGTACACTTAGGGTTTTGTGTCCTGCAGTCCTCAAACTATTCCGTAAGAGACCATGGTTACTTTTCTTGAGAGAAAGGCACATACTCTGAGCACAATATTGGGCTCGAAAGACACTCCTCGTCGCAGGTTGCTGAAGCTCTTGCCGCTGGACCGTGTATTGAGGACAATATGGGGGCCTTAATGTTTTCAATAGGGCTTTGGTGTAGTGTTTCTTCTGGCTTCTGGCATAGTAATGTCTAGACGATCAGGGGGCAATCTTAATACCTGTTCCGACCTCTACCATAGGGAATATATGGTGATAATTCTCTTAGAGTCTCTTTCTGATTCCTGCATAATATACCCCAAAACCCTATTCTACTACCCTTGTATTCATTATTTCACTATCGAGTATAAAAAGAGCCTCGGCGCTGTGGATTCTGCAGGTACTATTCTCATGTATGTATGGGTAGTTCTCTAATTGGAGGTCCCCTTTTCGGTCCCCAAAAGAGTACGGCACCCTGCTAAAAAGGACCCTAAACTAACAGGGACCCTAACTTAGAGAACTAGTCATAAACACATCCATTTGAGTTCTTCGTGCGCAACGTAGAGGTCGAACCGAGCTTGTGACCCTTCAACCCTCAACCTTGACCCAGCTTCACCCAGAGAAGAGTAGGTTTAGGGCTTCAGGGTTTAGGGTTTAGGGGTTGGGTATAGGGTTTGGAGTTTAGGGTCCCAACCCCTAAACCCCCGAAACAGAGATCGAGCATGCTCAGCTGTTTAGTTTCTTAATGGAAGACTTTCAAATTGAAGGTGGTCCCTGACCTGGGGTACGCAGTGTAGGGTTATGGGAATAGTTTGTTGAGATGTCGGGGTTCCGGTTTAGGTTACTGGACCCTAAACCCTAAACCGGCTACGGTTTGGGGCTTGGGTTTGTGTTATAGTCTTCTGAGTCTAGGGTTTAGGGGTTTAGAGTTTAGAGTTCAGGGTTTAGGGCTTTAGAGTTTGGGGTTTAGGGTTTTTCCCTGTCGAAACCGTCATTGAACCTCACTGGATCCTGAATTTTTTGGAGTACAGTATATACTACTATACTACGCTATGCTACATTATGTCATGTTATGTTGAGTAAAAGTATATTATTAGATGATATTAGAAAACACATTGTAGTAGATTGTTTTTGTAACACAACATAACACATCATATCTGGTTATGTCAGCCGTCAGAGAATCCAACTCTGAAGCCTCAAAGCTCGCAGCGTTCTTGTTGTTGCATGCACAGTTTAGGGTTTTAGGGTTTGGGGTTTTAGGGCTTTAGGGTTTAGAGTTTTCATGGTCCAGGGTTTCAGGGTTAAGGGGTTTTAGGGTTTTCAGGTTTAGGGTTTTAGGGTTTAGGGTTAAGGGGTTTAGGGTTTTCATGGTGTAGGGTTTAGGGTATACCTAAAGGAACCAGGGTACCTTAAACATGAAGGTAAAGGTACCAGTGTTTGGGTGTCATATCCCTTTTTAAATTATACATTGGTTGTGTTCGGTCGGGTTTAGGATCAGCGAATCCTAAACCCTAAACCTTAAAACCCTAAACCCTAAACCCTGTCGCAGTCATCGTCATGGAACAAGATGCGACCGTGAAGCGCAACACCGTGGATGAGGCCGCTGAGCCAAAGACGCAGGCAGTGCCCGTTCCAGGAGCAACGACAGCGAATGCTGGCAGGGTTTAGGGATTTAGGCTTTATAGGGTTTAGGGCCTAGTTTAGGGTTTAGGAGTTTAGGATACCTGTGAGACTCCTGGATGTCGTATGCCATGCGTGTGCGCGAAGCCGCCAGCGACACCACCAATGCCGGCCTCACCAGTGTTTTCCTTGAGCCAGTGGCGGAAGCAAAATAATGACAATGGTACGAAGCCCTTTCAACCCTAATTGTTGCAGTATCTCTGTCCCTAACCTCTAGACTCCAAGCCCTATGAACCCTAAATCCTGGTCACAAAGTACCCCAAAACCCGCTGCATCCTCAAAAGATTTAAAGTGGGGTCGGGATAGTGCGTAAGAAACTACAGTGCAACATACCCCAACCCCTAAATCCCTAAATCCTAAACCCAAAGCCTTATTCTAGATCCAGACATATATAATTCCAGGTCCAAGAGAGGCAGACGTTGGAGGCGCAAAGGCGCAAGGAGGACCGGCAGGGTTCAGGGCTTAGGTGTTTAGGGTTCAGGGGGTCCCTGTACTTATAGTGAATCCTAGAAAGTTGGAACATAGATCTGGGACGATTCATGCTGGGATTCCCTATACTTTACTTTGAGGGCATGAGACTAATGATGTTCCAACTTTTTGGCTTCTACTGTACCTTTGGCTAGTAGGGAATGGAGGAATGGGGTACAGTTATACCTACTATGACTACCCATTCCCTACTAACCAAAGGTAGGTGTAAGGGTTCAAGGGTTTTCAAAAAAGCTTTTTCAAGGGTTTAGGGTTTGGGAAATGAGGGGTTTAGGCTTCGGTGGTTAGGCTAGTAGGCACGAAGAGGACAAGAAGCGAGAGTTGGGACTTTCGGGACTTGGGGTTTGTGCTTGTAAGTCGTATTCAACTCTTATACTTTTCGAAGCCACAAGCCCTTAAACCCTGAATGTCAATCTTCTTACAAATTTCTTGTAAAACCCTAAGCCCTAAGCACAACTACTTAACCCTAAACCCTGAACCCGAAAAAACACACTTTCTTCATGAACTTACCAGCCCTCATGAGCCTCCTGGAAAGTCCTCAAACAACGTCATGAAACCCAACAACAACCCTGTGACATGCCCGAACACAACCCTACAACTGATTTATTTACAAACAAGTATGAAGCACGTGTATGAACCCCAAATAGCCTTACAGGAGGTGGAAAGGTTTTTTGCGAATCCAGACCCTCGAAGGTAGCACCCCTTTTTTGGAGAACATATTCATGGTTCGGGTCCTCGAATAAGAAAGTACCGTCACCAAGAAAGAGTGCTACATTGTTGGGTCTAGGTAGAAGCCATTTTATAACATGTACCAGGAGATGGAGGAGCTTCGGGAGGAGTTGAAACGTGAGCGCGAACAGCCTCTCAGGAGCTGCGGATGACAGGAAGACCAAATTTGTTCTAAAGGTTTTGCAGAGTAGTTTTAGGGATTGAAAAATTAGGGAAGTCGATGCCTTGACCCTCCTTCTACCCTCCATTAAGACCCTAAATGCCTACTAATTAGTAGGGACTATTTGAGGGTACAATGAGGGTCCTGGTAGAGGTTTATTCAGGTGTTACCCGGTTGGAAGAGGATTTTCTGGTGGGTTATCCGGCCATACAGATTCCCAGACCTTCCAAAACCCCATAATTAAGGAATAGACATGAAAAAATCCTAAGAAGCATATTTGGGGTCCTGCTATAATTCAAGGCATATATCTTGATTCAAGAATTTTGCAAGGTCTGGGTTCCTAGTCCTGGAGGTGGCTATACAAGATTTAGGGATAAGGGTTACTGTTAGGGTTATCCTAATGCTACTTGTACAGTAGGGCATTTAGGGGGAGGGCTTGTATATTAGATTACGGGGTTGCGGATTTTGCAGGATTTGGCGTTTTATAGTTTGTTGTTCCAGGAGCACAGCGTAATTAGCGTGTACCGAGAGACTCCAAAACCAGTTAACCCAGCAATCTGGCCTCACTAGACCGGTAATTATCCTAGATGAAATCGTAGGCCGGCAAAATGTGATTGTAGGCCGGCAAACGTTTATTGGGGTTGTAAGGGGTTTTGTAGATGAAGCAGGGTGTACACACGATTGAGTGTTTGTAAATAAACAAGAAGGTACAGACAGACACACACGCACATATACATATATATATATACATACATATGTATATGTAAATATCCACATACATACATACATAAATGGAAACATGCAGACATGCAGACAGACAGACAAGGCAGGCAGGCAGGCAGACAGACAGAGAGACAGAGAGAGCGACAGAGATAGACGCATATGTACATACATACATACACACATACATACGTACATACATACAGACAGACATACACACATGCAGACATACATACACACATACATGCATACAGACACACACACACACATATACACACATACACACTTACAGACACAAACCACAAACATACACATACATGCACATACACATACACATACACGTACACATAAACATGCAGATATACACATACAGACACATACATTCACATACACATACATACACATACAGACATATACATACACATGCATACACGCACATGCACATACATACACATACATACACATACATACGCGTACATACTCATACATACTCATGCATACATACATGCACATACATACATTCGTACATACGTACATATATACATAATATTTTTCAACCGTGATGACGTGTTCTTCCTTCGTGATATGTGCTTTAAGGGTTTGTAGGGTTGCTAGATAACTCTATATATATATATATATATGGTGCATGTTTGTCTAGGTACCTTTCATGGGGATGTGTAAAGAGGGTTTGTGTCGGGCAGATCAGTTCGCCTTTTTCATGGAGGGGGGAGTCGGCGGCATGGGTTTACGGTGTGGGTTGTGTGGCCATGTCTGTGCGGGCCTTTGGTTTGGAGATATATTCTAGGTATGTGGAAGCTTTGGAACAAGAGGCCGGCTTACATGGTCAAAGCCAGCAGACACTCTCTCCGATGGGCTCCCCTCATTCTCTGAAACCCGCGTGCGAGGAGCCCAGATGCTGAGGAGCATCTGAGGATGGCCAAGGAACGCGGCACATTGAGGGATTACTCAAAAGTCACAGTCGGGGGAGTTACTGGCTTTGATACTATTGTTTTGGTATATTAGACTGTAAATATACTAGGGCTATGCGGGGTCTGTTGACGTATCTAGCGTTTAGTGATTTCTGATTTAAGGTTTCGGGTTTAGGGCTTCGTGATTTAGGGTTGAGTTTTCACGGATTCAGAAGTCAGGGTGTAGGCTTAAGTTTAGAGATTTAGCATGGGGCCACAGAATCTACCTCTTCTAGCTTAGAGCATAGTAGCGGGTCGCACAAACTTGTAGCACTGTTTGATTATATGTTTCCCTTTTATACCCTTATTAATATAATGATGCGATAATATTTTCCGAAATCCTGTTCTACTGATGGAAGCCCCGATACTACAGAACCGCTTAAGAACCTGCTTCTTCTAGCTTTATGACCCAAAAACAACAGAGGCTATATTCCTAGAAATGCAGGTTCGACGTGGCCAGCCGGGTGTGGGCATGCAGGGACTAGGTTGTGACGTCCCGCTGGTCATGAGGATTCAATTTGGGCAGCACCAGCAGGAAGAGGAGGAGGAGTAGCGTCGTAGTAGTAGTAGTAGTAGTAGAAGTAGTATTAGCAGCAGTAGGAGGAGGAGGAGTGGTGGCAGTCGTAGTAGTAGTAGTAGTAGTAGTAGTAGTAGTAGTAGTAGTAATAGTAGCAGTGGTCGTCGTCCTTGTTATTGCCGCCATGTTTTGTCACAGGTTTTGGTGAGGCAACCACTGGTATTCACAGTTGATCCGCCGTAGCTGAAGGTGTTTGGGCGGGTGAGCCAGCTACTTGTTTCTTTTTGCCGTCATGAGCGGGATATGCACCCGTACATCATCCCCAGTGGCGAGCACGAAGGCAGCTCATCCTCGTTCTCCTCCCAAGACAGTGTATGTAACCCAGGCTGCTAAACCCTACATATAGTAGCCAATGCTAGTATAGTTACTTTGTTTAAGGTACCCTGGTTACGCTAGGTAAACCAATGACCAAGCTTCCGCAAGATGTCGTTTCCGCGGCACCGGTACACAGAACGGAAGGATGATCAAAAGCAGAGTACCAGGCGCGTCCTCGAAACGCTGAAAACCGTAAACCACCAAGCAGAGCACTACATCATATATATATATATATATATTATATATATATATATACACACACCTTACCTTCGAATTATAGGGCCCCAAACTATAGATCCTGTAGTGTTGCAAAAACCCTTATAGAAACCCTTAAGCTACAAACGGAGCCTTGTTTTTTTGTTAAGGCCCCTATATCAAAGCCGTCATAACAGCCCTTATGGCACTTTATTTCTAACGAACCCGCTAAGACAGGAGCAAAATCGGGATGACAGTTTCCGAGCCGATGCACGGCCGCCGGAGGCCTTTCGTTTTTTCGAAAGGAGGTGGGTTCAGGATTCAGGGTTTAGGGTTTAGGGTTTGGAGTTTAGGATTCAGGGTTTAGGGTTTAGGGATGTCTTTAGGGCTTTTTTGGGGGGTTGGGTTACCGAGACTGGACTAGACCCGTTTGGGAGGACGCAGAAGAAAAGCCCTCCATGGGGTATCCGACGAGTATCTTACAGAAGGGGCCTTACTAATTTCCTCTACTATTTTGGTGGGTTCCTGAATTATAACTATATCAGAATGGGCCCCAAAAAACTATTCTAGTTCTTAAGGCTCCTACATTATAGACTATTGCTTGAGCCAGGCCTTTGGTCAGGGTTTCACTTTTAGAACCTTAAGGGGCATACTGTTGATGGACAAAATCCTGCATTACCCATTATAAGGAATATACCATAATTCCCATAGTTTAGGGTCCTTAGGGTCATGCAGGATTTTGTCCATCAGCCGTATCATATGCCGCATATGGTGTATGCTGCGTCGGAGACGGAGATACTACA
This sequence comes from Symbiodinium sp. clade A Y106, assembly GCA_003297005.1. Classification (NCBI taxonomy): domain Eukaryota; class Dinophyceae; order Suessiales; family Symbiodiniaceae; genus Symbiodinium; species Symbiodinium sp. clade A. The sequence goes on from BGNK01004263.1 coordinate 8,645, forward strand.
ATTACAAGCGAACATAAGTCCTCGGGGCAAGATCAAATGGGTATATTAAGGTCACTTTTAGGGTTTTGTTTAATACTAAGGGTGCCGCAATATTTTGGGGACCTGCAGAGGGTTTAGGGTTTAGGGTTTAGGGCAGAGGGACCATAATTTACAGAATCCTGAAACGGTTGGGTGGGTGGCTTAGGAGTGAGCATCCCGCTGCCTGGATTTGTTTAACATCGGCTTGCTTCCTATCCTAGAGTAACCAAGGTACCTCAAAAAGATACTTAAATGAACCGTTTTCGAATTTAGGTGTCATATCCCTTTAGTAAAGGCACATTGGTTATTCTAGGTATCAAATTCGAAGGTCGAGGTGCACGCGGACGACCCAGCTGCACATCCACGGTGGCCATCAGAAGGAAAGCCCCTTAAGAATCCTGCTGTGGTATGGAGTCCTGAGTAGCTACTAAGTTTAAGACTATCGCCTACAGTTGGCGAAAAGACCCCGTGAACCTTATTCATTAAAAGGCCTGTTCAAATAGCGTAAACCCGTTATAAGATCCGCAAAGAACGATCAGCACCATTTCAATACCGCCATCATCCAACACAATATTTTGCACTCCTATAGACACCTTCACAAGGCAATTTACAGCAGAGAACCCACAAGGCCTTACCAAAATCCGGCAGCAAAACGGTACATCAAAAGCCCTGAGACTATCCAGCGACTCCAATATCCCTTAACTAAGGAATATTCCTTACATTATATTTCGGATCCTACTATAATTTAAGGTATTAAGTCATATAGGAGTCTTGCGGTACTCCCTAAACCTTATAGACCCTAAACCCTTATAAACCCTAAACCCTCAACCCCTTTACAATACAGAAGAGGAGGCTGTGGGGCCTGCGTTTTGGCAACCCACTATTTTCAGTGGTTTTGTATGTTTCGAAGGGTTGAGCGTGGGTTTCTGTGTCAGTTGGTCGCTCGTTTGGTGTGCATGCGTACATGTTTTTGTTTCCAACTACAACATCAGCTCTGGATTGTTTCAAACCCGGCGGTCTGTTTATAAACACAGGNTTGTTTCTCTCCCTCTCTCCCTCTCGCTCTCTCCCCCTCACCAGCACCGTGCCACTGACTCCAACCAACAAGTTCACAAACCTCACCTTGCTGCAAATCATCTTGCACACTGACACACTGATACGTTAACTGGACTTTTTCCACGTATCGGTTCGTGTGGCTTAGACCAAGACATTGTTTGATTGAGAAAACTGAAATCACTGGTATTTACGGTGTTTCTGCGTATGGGAAACACAATGTTATGTGGGCGGCTGTTTATAAACACCTGGCCTTGTTTATAAACAAAAGAGTTGTCCATAAACACAGGGTTTACTTTTGTGGAATATGCTGCATATATGCGTATGCTTGTCTTCCCGTGTAAACACAAGTGTTGTTACTACAAGCTCAGAGGTCCAATCTTTGCCACCTTTATAACCATAGAGGACCAGAGGGATATGAAGTGATTAATTGCATATCAAACCAAAAACATTTCTGATACAGATACTTGTGGACATGGAGGCCATGCAAGATCATGCACAGGCATGGACCACAAGGGTTCGTGGAACTTTATCATTCCCCGAGCGAGGCTTCAGCGGCAGTGGTCCCATAAAACCAAATGTCCGGATTCAGAGTTCATATTGATCCAGATGCTCGCTATTTTGGATTGTAGACTGTGGGTAANTAGACTGTGGGTAACCAAAGCGAAAGTACCTATAGCAGCCAGCAGGGCATGAACATGCACAAACAGGATTTGAGTCATCTTCGACAAGTAGCAGACTTGTTAACCACAGGCAGCTTTTCCTTAGTCCTTGGCTCCTTGACAGTCACACATGTTAATACATATGTTGAACTCACTCATACTTGTTGACAAGCAATAACAAATCTAAAGCACTGCCATAAACACTTATTTCGATTCCTGTGCACTTTGCCAAATAAGTACGCTAGTTCAATACGTAGAGGTTCTCCAACAACTGAACACTGCATGCCAAAGCAGATAATGCGTTGGTTCTGGTGTTGGGTGGATTGGCTGGATAGGATGGAAGAGTCTTGCAGGGAAAGATATACGGCTCTGTGTCGGACGTGTCGAGTCTATGTGGCCTACCCCAAGACTTGGTTTGATAAAGTACAGAATACACGGTATTTACGGTGTTTCCTGCCCGATAGCTGTTGTGGGAAGAACTTTGAATACGTAGCCACTCAATGCCGCGGTGTCGTACCCNTACATTACTCAGGAATAGAAGTGTACAGGACTTTGTGGTGTAATGCTGCGTGTACCTTTCAAGTGCTTGAAGTTGTTACAATGTAAATATGATACAAAAAGTGGGTCTGCAAAAACCCAAGCCCCACAGCAACCTGCTCTCTTACAATGATAGTATAATATACCCCAAAACCCTATTCTAACCCTAAGCCCGTGTTTTAAGGAGCCTTAGGGTATCCTCAGCCCTTGTCGTAACCCTTACAGAACCGTTTTAAAGGAACCCTTCAAAGAAACCCTTTAAGGGAACCCTGTATTATGTTCAGGGTGCTGCCGAGCTGCTCCTGCGACGGCTGCCCTCGATGCTGGCGGAGGACGTCGCACGGATCGAGGCCGGGGATCGCTTTGGAGTTCCTAAACCTGGAACCCCTAAACCCTAAACAATAAACCCTATGGGGTTGAAGGTTTAGGGGTCTAGGGTTTAGTTTTATGGACCCCTGAACCCCTAAAACCACCAAACCCTTAAACCCTAAACACAAACGCTCACCCTGGGGTCCAAAGGGCGCGATATGAAAGGTACTTGGGTTTAGGAGAGTAATTCTGTAGGAAATACTTGGGGGAGCACATGGTCATACAGAGTTCTATAAAGGTACCTTTAAAGGAGCACCGAGGTCCGTAACTCTGCGAAATTTGCATGGAACATGGCTAACGTTCGCATCCAAGAGATGGATCAAAAGGCTACCCTCCATGCAGATATATGGAAGTGTTTCGTAGTTGACGAAGACATTGAACTACGACAACATACCGACGATCGAGGAAGCCCGTGATCGCAACAGAAGTTGTCAGCAACTGGAGGCGCTTGTCTTCGCATGGGGAAAGAAAATTAGTCAATGATGCCACAGATAACGGTGTCTTTTGATGCCGCAGGATGAACTACTTTCTAAGACATGAGGTGACGAATATTACCTTCTGTTTTTCAGGAAACATCATTGACAGAGTCCTTGGGCATGATCATCAACCTAGCTGGTGTTCATGCAGATCTTGCTGGTGATGCGAAACTGTTGGCTTCGCATCTCGCAGGTGGCAATGCGGCCCCTCCTGGAGAAGATGTGGCTGATGTGAACGAGTTCCATGAATTGGTCATTGCTGCTCATTCGCAGACGAAAGGATTCGCCAACTTCTTGGACCTCGCGGTGGACTTCCTCGGCTGCGCGGGGAATTGATTCAACTTGCAGCTCTACTACATGTGGAAATCAAGGCCGACGACTCGGTGGCAAAGGGTCAAGCATCTGGGAGCGCCTGCCGACCGGAGGCGCCCTCTCCAGTGGAGGCGCCGGTGAGCGCTCACCTCCCACGGCGCTCTTTCGAGCACCACTGCGGGGCGTTCAACTTCCAATGGAATACCTCATCCACAAGATCGAGGTTCTTCCAGGAGGTATATATTCATCAAAGGGAAAGCGCACCAAACTTTCCTATTTTATTGAGGCCGTTGACCACGGGGACGTGATCTCGCTGAAGCCAGCGGATCATGGTTACTTCCACAAGCTCCTCATCGATTGGACGAAACTACGTTTGGCCATGGAGAATCATGGTGGAACTGAGAATTATTTTTCCTGGACCGAATGGGGCGATCCATTGATCTTCTGCATATGCAGGAGAAGTGGACAGCCTTCCACCACGACGCACAGACTGTTCGACAGAACAAGACCTTCGAAGAGGACTTGAATGCTCTGGGACGTACCAGTGAACTTCCACAAGAAGGTGAATTTGACAGCACTCGTTGCCTATGCTCAGACCAACAATGATCGTCGCCCGGATCTATTGGAAGCCTACATTGCCCGGCATCGTCGAGATGGACTTATAGTGTCATTGGTCATTTCTCCAGCATCGAGATCGCATATTATAGGCGACCGCATTACGGACGCCTTCTGTCCCGAGGACCCTCTGATGAGAAGCTCACACTTGAGGCACGATTCGTCGCCTTCGGCTCCCACTGCGCGGAACTAGATGCTCCTTCATGCCATCCACGCCTCTTGTCAGATTCATGTGTGGTTCAACGGTGTGTGTTGTGGACTCAGAATCCAGCGGGCATCATTTGCTTACCGACTTCGACGTCTTCTCTCAGATCGTGTCCTCCTTGGAGAATCTATCTTGGCTTCGTCTTCATTTTTTGCATCTGGATCCCGACGAAGCCTAATTATGATCTCCGTGGATCAGGGCCCAGCAAACGACCGGCATCACAAGCCTCTATCACAAAGAAACCGGCTGAACAGAGTCAGGAGAGCATGGTACTGTCCTCCCCCCTCTAGACTTGCCTGGAATGCGGGTTTCATTGCGGAAAAAGAGTGCCATCGAAGCACGCCTTTATGGGCTTAATGGTGTGCATCCCATTGAGCACTGGACGAAAAATGCTCGAACCGTAGTTGTGCTACACAGCATCACTAGAACTACGGATGGGTAGGCGGCAACGAGATCAACAGCTCGCGCGCATGCGATCTTGACTTTATTTTCGTTAATCCCAGTCTTCTCTCGAGCTTTCCCAGAAAACCATGGCGCGCTGCAGTTTCGTGGACACATCAGTATCCATGCCATCAACCTCGCGCAGAAGGAAGTCATGTCGAAAGATGCCAATGAACATGCTGGCTGGCGACTGGGGTACTCCACGGCACAGTTGTAGCTCAACGTCTTACAGGTCAGCGAACTCATGCGGCGAAACTTCACGGACAAGGACATGGAGAAGAAGCCCATCTCGACTGGCTTGGACACACCGCTGTCACGCCGGAAGCCAATGACTTCGTTCAGGAGTATCACAAGTGGTTCCGGTGCAATGTCATTACTGTCAATGAGGGTGAGTCTATATGTGAGATAGTGATGGACGGCCACGAAAAGGTGTCATCCAAGTGTTCCGTCGCTCCTCCCGCCCATGGTGGACGGCCGAAGAAGGATGGCCCCGTCAAGAAGTGCGCTCGTTGGTGTGCAGGAGATGATTCACCTGAAAAACAACGCCCTGGCAGTTTGGACGTTCGAAGATGCCGCCGCAGTTCTACCTGCGTTGGGCTGCATCATCTGCGACCGTGTGTGTTGCGCTGTACAAGCCGTACGGAAGTCGGAGATGCTCAAGGACATCAAGTATATTTGTGTGGATAAGTTCCATGCACATGGGCACAGCTCGACTTGTCCATGCTCCCCGCTGGTACGCAAGAAGCTGGACAAGAGATTGAAGGAAAAGAGCAGCTCCATGGCAGAGCAAACCTTCGCTTGCATTGGTTTCGGAATTATGCCAGGACATTCAATACCATGTCCCCACAGACGCATTTCTTCTATGTCTTGTTCTATGCACAGACGCACAACGAACTCATCCACAAGAACAGCGCGAGTCACTTCAGCCCAGTCGGATCGGGGCGCCAGTGCCGGCATTCGCAACCCTATACTGACCGCAAGTCCTCCTCTTCCACAGCTGCGGCGGACCGCGTGCGGAGGCCAGCATCTTGCACATCAAAGCATCCTTCTTCCTCGAAGTAGGAAGCGCTGTGTGACATCCTGTAGTTCCGCTTCATCATAGAGGGAACCCCAGCATACATGCACAATTTTGACTCTTCGGAAACTGTGCTCTCAAGACTACACGCCCCAGGCGTGAGCAGAGAACGGGGAGATTGAGACACCGAGACAACTCGAGAAACGATGTTAGAAGAAAGAGTTAGTGTGCTTGTGCAACAACACAGCTGCTGTCTCTGCTTCCTTGGCAAACCAATGTAACGACAATATTATAACACTTGTCTCTGCATAGGTCAGATCCTCAGAGTGACCATTGCTCGGGCGTCAGTTCAGTGGTTGTGGCTTGCCCGGACTGAAGTCGTTGTGGCGGTGCGTACTCAAAATATATATTGAGTCATATCAAAACATCTGTATATTGAAAACCCGAGAAAAAACACTATATTCTTCGAAAAGGGGGCCTTAAGTTAGAGAAGTACACATCAAAACTAAAGCCCCCAACCCCCAAAAGCCTAAAGCCCTAAATGCTTATAATTTAGAGAACTACCCAAAGGGGCCTCGTTTCGTCAGGCGCAGATTGCCGCCTTTGTCAGACATCCACTCCTGGGAGGCGTTTGTTTCAGTGGTTGTTTCGGCCGAGCATTGACATGTCCACACTTTCGGGCGAAAGCTTCCATGGAGTTCTTTCTCAGTCGTTTGGGGTTTTAGGAACAAGGATTCTCGATTTTGGGTTTTAGGGTTTTGGATTCAGGGGTTTAGATATTTAAAGATTGGCTTTAACGATGTGGGATCTGGGACATGGGATTGTGTCGGTGCCTCTTTGCGTGAGGGACGTCAGCCATGACTTGCTGTTTAAGTTTTTACGTCTCTAGGGTTTATGGGGCTTTGGGTGTTTTTTGGGTTAAAAAGTTGAAGCGCCTGTCTGGGTTCCGTATAGACTCCAAACCCCAAACGCCCTGGACCTTGCAGACCACATCGGTCTCCTTTTTAATGGTTACGTTTATATCGAAGGGTGCATGACACTTGGTATGGGTGGAAACGGCTGAATGGCATCCAATATGCTGCATTCCCCGGCGTTGACCGCAAACCCCTCTTGAATCGTCAACCTCTGCAGTCTTACTTGCAGACGCCAAACCCTAAAAGCCCAAAACCCTTAAACAATAGAAGCCGAAGCCTTCAGCTTCGAAATCCAAAGCCCTAGAAGGCCCTAGAACGCTAAAAACTCTTAAGCCGCCAAAACCTTAGAACAGTAAAGCCTCAAAAGCTCCCAGACCTTCCAAAATCCTTGTTGAAGGAATTCACATTTAGCGTAAGATATAGTAGCCTAGTACGCTTTATATAAGGTGTATTCCAAGGGATATTGGAAGGTCTTGGTACACGAAGGTACGCCATTTAGTTTCCTCCGGAAAATTTATGGATTAGGGCTTTATATGCCATTATTTTGCCCTGGAGAGTTTTGCTCATAATGCTCTGTATAGTGCCCTGCAGGCTGGCTGCCCAGCAACCCTGCCGCCGCTGCGGCCGTGCTCAGCACAGCGCGACTGGGAGAAAGGACATGACCAAGAACCCTAAACCCTATAACCGTCGGTTTAAAGCAGAACTCTCAAGGCCCCACCCTAAACCCCTAGACCAGGAAGGCCTAAGCCGGAAATCCAAGACCTTAAACCTATAAACCCCCAAGCCGTAAGCACCACATCCAGAACCTTAAGCCCTCAACCCCCAAGACTAGATGAAGGATTTAGGCTCCGAAGCCGTAGCTCAAATCCACTAACAACCTTGACCCCAAGACTACAATCTGCCAATTCTTGGCTCAAAGATCCTACATGAAGTAGGGTACTTCATGCTTCCCTCAAGGTGTTTTGCTACAGTTAGAAAACGAGTGCGCAGCCGCCTACAATAAAGACCCCATAAGAAGGCTGAGAGCATCCTATGAACAGACTCGCAAAGCCTCATTTAGAGCTATAACCTATAACAAAGAAAACCCACCTGCCATCAGAATACTGATACTCCCTCAACCGGGATGACTATTACTACTACTACTACTACTACTGCTACAACTACCAGTACTTGTCCTTGGGCTTCCGGGTTATAGTATATTAGATTATAGCCCTGAGCCCGATTCTAACCTTTACGGACGCTATATAACATGTTAAACCTTTCTAGTAGAATCCTTAACGGAACCCCATTTTAGCCCCTAAAACATAAACCCTCAACTCCTAAACCCCTGAGCCTTATATGGGAGTTTCCGAAAATAGGGGGCCCTAACATAGTACCCTACATCGTAGGATCCTTATTATAAAGCCACCCAAATAAGGTACCCTAATTTCGGAAACTCCCGTATTGCTTCAAGCGGATGTCTGGCAAGCTCAGGCTCAGAGAGCTTTGCGAGACAAATGGCAGGGTCGTGCCGGGAGGCAGGGGATGGCTTCAGGCTAAACTGTATCACATAGTACAGGATAGATTAGTATACTGTAGTGTCGTGTAGTGTAGTAAAAAAATATAGCATAGCGGCATATAATATAATACAGCTGAACCGAATGCAACTATAGTATATGATAGTTTAGGATAGTGCAATAAAATGTGATATAGTCGAATGGAATAAGATGTGATATCGTAGAGTATACTGTAATAACTACAGTGAAATCCCTGTATAAGAACCTCATTCTGCGACCCTAAGGTTCTTAGGCACCATTACCTATGATTTTGCCGGCTGAGTAGTTAGGGTAGGCTGAGGTTCTTAACCCCTGTCCATAAGAAACTGATCCCGAAAGCTAGGGTACCCTAAGGTTCTTAATTTTGAAGCAACCTGAATTCTGTGAATCCCGCCGAGGGTAGGGGCTAAGGTTCTTGAACAGTGGGTTCTTATACAGGACGTTCACTGTACCATAAGGCCATAAGGTTCCATCTTATTGTTGTATTACCCATGCGGTACATCATGATGATCCCCAATGGTCTACAGATTTCTGCAATAAGCTTCCCCAACATAAAACACTTTTCGAATTAATAAAGGGCCCGATGTTACCTTGTCCAGGGGCCTTTGCCGAGCTGGACGACCCCTTGATTTTGGCACTGTCGCTTCGCTTCAGCGTGAAACTTTAGGCCTTTGGAGAGTGTCAACCGGGTTCAGGGCTGAGGTTTAGGGTTTTAGGGTTTAGGGTGTAGGTTTTCATTGAGGGTGCCGGGTTTAGTGTCGATTTAGGCAGTTTGGACTTGCAGTGTTCAGGGCTCAGACCATAACTACCATAACCTTAAACCCTGGGACACTGCTGGCAGATCGGAAAAGGCCCGTCAAGAAAAACACACACTAAACCCTAAACCCCTCAACCCCTAAACCCCTCAACCCTAAACCCCAAACCCCAAACCCCAAACCCTAAACCCCTAAAGTCCCTAAAGCCTTAAAGGAGATTTAAGAGCACGAGAGTTTGGCTTTCGGCCTCCGACTTTGGGTGCTTGGCCTCATGGGTAGGTCTCTGACTTACTGGGTAGGGTCCCTTTTGGGTCCCCAATATACTACAGAAAAACAATTAAATGCTCAAATAACTGTAAGTAAAGACAATTTTCATAAAGATGAAGATATAGTATGGCACCCTTCCAACAAGGACCCTAAAAGCTACCCTAATTCAGAGAACTATCCTCATATTAATTTGGGTCAAAACTCTATAAACTCCTAAACCACACAGCCCACAAAGACCCTACTTCCTAAACCCGCAATTACCGCCTAAACACTGAAACTAAATGGCTACGGCTCAAGTTTCCAACGGGGCCTGTGTAAGGGGCAGGAAGTTTCTGCAGCAGTGCGTCGACCTTGTGCAACTTGCCGGGTTTCTGGCACGGTGTCCCTACACCCGCCTGCAACAAAAGTCAGCGCAGCCATGGACAAGCTGCGAGCGACGGCCGGCAAAGCTGCGGATGTGCGCGAGAGGGCAGGTGCCAACGAGTTGCCGTGCTTGCTGACCTCGGCGAAGGGCTCGAGAAGTTCGTCTGACGTCAGGCCCTCGCAGGAGCATAGCGACTTGCCCCTAAATGGAGCAGGTGGCAGCATCGACCCGTCAGTGGCTCCACCCAATCAACCTTGAACAACGGGGGTTTCTCAAGCACGGTTTGCAAGAGGCACCCAAGAACTTGTACTGCGGAGTACTGCGCCTGTCCTGCGCCCTCAGGCGCTGTAGCCTCAACTTGTGTAGTCATCCAGAGAGACTGTGACTCCGTAACTAAGCAATTTAAGCAATATACCTTCGGTCACAAATCTGGAGGATCCCTTTGTAAGGCGCAAATCCATGAAACCCCAAACAATTCCCAGGATCGATTCTGGCCTGTTGACGCCGAAGTGGCAGCCGGAAGCGAGGCCCGCGCTCTTCATCGAATCTTGTGTTTAAGGGTGTTAGAGGTTTTTGCTGATGTATGATGTTATGTAGAATCGTATTGTGTGTGTGTGTGTCTGCATGTATTTTTATGTGCGTGCATGCCTGTAATTCTGTATTTCAATGTATGTGTGTATGTATATATGTGTGTTTGTTTGTTTGCTTGTTTGTTTGTTTGCAATGTAGTGTAGTTTAGTGTGGTGTGGTGTAGTGACTAGTGTAATGTAATGTAATTATGTGCACACTGAATTTATGTGTGTATGTATGTTCGTGTGTATAGAGGGCCACTTTGGGATTCTGTGTAATTTGATCGTGATGTTGCTAACGTTTCTGTTGCTTTCACGGCTTCAGGGTTGAGAGTTCCCAGACTGGAGCCATATAAAGCTACAAATGAGTCTCCCTAAACCCTAAGACCTAAGCCTAAACCCTAAACGGGTATGGAAAACTCCAGACTACCAACCAGCACTGGAGTTATATAGAGCTAGATACCAACCGATCTTGAGTCTCCCTAACGAAAGCCTAAACCCTAAACCGGGTATGCGAAGCGCGATTTCAGGGTAGAGGGTTTATGAGGCCGAGCATCAGTGCCGAGCATCTTCGTGGCTATCTTCGGTTCTGAAGAAGATCTAGGTGTAAGGGTTTATAGGGTTTAGGGAGATCTTTTATGTTGATAACTATCGTTGCTTTTAACCTTATTTTTTCTGTATGATTAGAGGGGGAATGTATAGGGATGCTGTTATCCTAAGGGTCCAAAGGACCCAATATTCGGGTACTCGGGTTTGTGACAGTAGTTTTGTAGGTTACTGTTTTGCAGAGTATCTGATAATTAGGTACTTACTTAGACCCTTAGGGTTACTGCACTTCAGGTCCTAAAGACCTAGTTTCACGAAGCTCACAGGGCCGATGCCGACTTGGAGCCAACCCCTAAGATCCTAAGACGAAGCCTTGAACCCCCCGACACCCACACCCTAAGCCCTAGAAACCTTAAAGGCTGCAAAATCCCAGCAGACTCAGAGACTCCAATATCCCTTCATTAAGGAATATTCTTTGAATCAATAATTTAAGGTAAATTCCTGAATTAAAGCATATTGGAGTCTTAGGAGACTCTTACGAAGCCCTAAACCCGAAGAACGCGCCCCGCAAAACGAGTCGTAAGCATGGCTGCTGGAAGGCTCGTACTGCCAAGCCAGCTGGCACGCTCAATGCTTGCAGCCGGGCAGAAGACATCTTGAACCCAAAACCCCAAACTAATGTAGGAACCTGATTAAGAAACCCTGGCCCTATAACCCCAAAATAGTAGGATTCATATAAGGAGCCCTAATAAAGGCCCAAGGTTTCTTTATCAGGTTCCTACATTACTTGCCTCATTACTTGCCTCACTCGTTCCAATTTGCGTGGTTTACTTGTTGGAAGCTGCAAGATTTCATGGGTTTGAACACTCAGATACATGGTGGTTAAGTTTGTGATACACTCTTTTTGGCTTCGGGCAATGATCGATGGAAGGTTTGGCGTTCAGGGTGCGGGAACTTTTACGGCTTACTAGGATTGTTTCTAAACGGCCATTCAAGGTTCTACTTTGAATTAAATTGTATCGGAGTCTTAAGGGGCGGTAGCCAGAGACTCCATGCGATTTGCGGCTTTCCGGAATGTGAGATTTGGAGTCTCTGGGCTTCCTAAACCCTAAACCCTAAACCGTTCTCTTTTGGGTCCACAGGGCATCAGTGTGAAGTCGCGAAAGCAAGAGAGAAGCAGCCCCAATCCTCAAGAGCCCCCCCAAAAAATGCCTAAAGGTCCTTGAGGAATCCCTAAGGGTCCCCCAATATTTGGGTTCCTTTAAGGGGTTCTTTTGAGGGTTCCTTGAGGGTACAATAGGTTTAGGGATATTCAGAGAACATGAGGGTCCAGGTACCCAAATAGTTTATAGATTGGCCTTAAAGTAGTCCCTATTTAGGTACATTGGGGCCAAAGTACATACTGTTTGGGTACATGGACCCTTAGGAAGGATACTCAGGATCCTACGCCACGCTAACTTACAGTATGTTGTTGGTATTAAGGATCTCTCCACAGTCCAAGGTAGATTGATTGCTTGATGACTGGTTTCTGATCCCTCTAGATCTTGAGGTTTGTTGCTTAATCAAGCCCAAAGCCCTGAAACCGACGGCATTAAAGCCCTAAACTCCTAAAGCCTAAGCCGTACCACCCTAACACCTAAACTTTTAGTAAGGGCTTTCGGATTTCACAGTTTCTGGACTGAGGCCGCATGGGCTGAAGCTCATTGCGCTGAGTTGCCGCTCATGGACTGGATTGCTTGCAACTTCCGCTTGTGGTGGCAGAAAAGCACTCAGCGTTCAGGGTTTTAGGATAATATAGGAGCCTACCTAGAGTCTCCATTGTAGTTCCTTTTTTTGGTTAACCAATTTTATGGTTAGGATCCTATAATAGAGATTTTGGTTAACCAAAAAAGGAACTACAATGGAGACTCTAGTAAATAATTACCAATACTATCTTGGGGTTTCCTTATCCTATAATTATAGTATAATGGGCCCCCCAAAACCCTGTTCTAATTATTAAGGGCCCTATACATTATGTGCGGGCTTGGGACTTTGGGCTTAGGACTTAGGGTTGTAGGGTTCGGGACTCAGGGTTTAGGATTTAGGGTTTTGGGGTTTGGAACTCAGGGTTTAAAGGTTCGGGTTAAAAGCACTCAGGGTTTAGTGTTTAGTTTAAGGTTTAGGGGAGCACTCAGGGTTTAGGGGTTTGTCTTTGCTTGAGGGTTCACGGTTTGATGGCATTTTGCTTTGCTTTTGGGCAGGGGTTGGATTGGCAACAGAATGATCTGTTTCAGATTTCGCTTCGGGCCGCACCATCCTAGCCGTCCCAGAATCCCTTCTGAAAATTCCGACAATTAAAATAAACCCAAAGAAACCGTCAACAGCCATATTTTGAGTATGCAAGCTCCTCTTTTGAACTTTCAACCCCAAAGCCCAAACCCTGAGCACCAAGCTACCCTTAACCCCAAAACCCTAAACCCTGAAGAACCTACCTTTTTACGGACTTATATAAGGAAATCATAATATGGAACCTTATAAAGGTAGGTTCTTCAGGGTTAAGGAAAACCCTAAACCCCTTAACCCGAGCCGAAAGCCTTATACACCTGAAAGAGCTTCAGTCGGAGCCTGTCTTCGCTTTTTGCAGGGGTGTTAACAAAGCCCTAAAGGAGCCTCACCAAGACCGTACTGCAAGAACAAAGCCTAAACCCCCAAACCCCGAACCCCTAAACCCTAAAACCCCGAACCCTAAACCCTTAAGCCTCAAACCCTAAACCCTAAACCCCGAACCCTAAACCCTTAAGCCTCAAAGCCTAAACCCTAAAACCCCGAACCCTAAACCCTAAACCCCAAAACCCCGAACCCTAAACCCTAAACCCTAAAGCCCGAAGCTGTGTCATTCCCACTTTTGAAGAGGCGCCTGGTGGAGGAGTCCTTAGATGCAGATGAGGTGCCTTCAAGTCCCGGCCTGAGGGTTTAGGGCTTTTGGGCTTTTGGGGTTTAGGGGTTTGGGGTTTAGGGTTTAGGGTTTAGGGTTTAGGGTTAGGGTTTAGGGTTTAGGGTTTAGGGTTAGGCGTGTGGGGCTAGGGTTAGGATTTGTGTTTCCGGTGTGTGTGTGTTTTTTCTGTGGTGTTTGGATCGGGAGTTTGCAACTCTTGGAGTTTCTGTGATGTTGGCTGACTGTATATACATGTATATTGATGTATGTGTAGGTGTACATCTATACGCATCGGTATCTGTATATGGACATATAGATGTATATGTATTTGTTGTATATGTTGTATATGTTGTATATATATATATGTTATTTATATGTGCGTGTATATGTATATATGTATATACATATGCATATGTATATCTGTACGCCAGGGTTATGCTGATCCCCGGCGCTGTAAACTGGGGGTCTGCTTCTGCACGACTGCATCATTCCATGAAGCATGCGATCCCGCTGGCTCCATGCCCTAAGTCTCCAGGTGCCCATATAGTAGATACTTAGGCCTTAAAGGGCTTCCTATATAGGAACCCCTTTGAGTCCTAGGTATATACTATGTTACTATATGGATACATGGAGCCTTAGGGATGCACTGTTGCTTACTATTGGTGATTTCTCCCAAGCGCGCCGGAGCCTATCGCCAACGCTTTCCCGAAGCTGCACCGCCTGCAGGATTGCAGGTGTTGAGCCTGTCGCTGGAATTTCCGGACGTACAGCATCTAGAGGGTGTGCTTCATGGCGCAACATGGTGCTTTCGCGACCGGCTGGAGTCGGCAGGGGTGTTTGGTGTACACGATGAAGAAAGCCCCCCCTCGACCTGACAGATGCGACTAGTCGCGTCTGGTTCATCGAGACGTTACTCTCTGATGTGCTGAGAGACATGATGGTTCGCGTAGCGCTGACAACGGCTCAAACACTAAACCCTATACCTAAACCCCAAACCCTAAACCTAAGCCCTAAACCTACAAGGCGGCACCCTGCAAACGCCGGTGGAGCAGAAAGATTCGGGCGGTGCGAGGCACCTCATAGCCTAAATCGTCGAAGACGTCAGCAGTGTCTTCATCTAATCCTCTAGAGTCGAATATACCTAGGTGCAACATCTAATCATCTAATATGGGTAGTAAGTCTTATGACTCATCCTTTGTGGCTTTGGGCCCAAAGACCATACTGTATGAGGGTTTGTGGCGATTTTGAGCCTTCGGGAAACAATTGGCAATACTATTTTGGGCTTTCTTAGTGTAATCATCGCAGAATATAACCCAAGACCCTATTCATTGTCCAAACAAGCCGTGATGCTATTCCTTGGCACGCATAGCCATAATTTAGAATCCCTCCCGCAGAAAAAGCTGGTCAAACGACTCAAACCCCTATTTTGCGCATTTCGAAAAGCCCCTGTAAATTCCTGAAAAAAGGCCATTAAGCCCCGGCATCGCCTCAAGTAGCGCACATGCTGAGAAGTGCTTGGGCCAAGGGTGCAAGGGTGTCGGAGTTTAAGGCTTAAGTGTTTGTAGGGTTTAACGGTTTTGCTGATGCAAGGGTTTCGGGCATATGTTTAAGGACTTGCGGGTTTACTGGCTGTAGGGTTTGAGGGTTTGGGCGTCAGGGTTTAGAGTTTTAGGGTATGTCAGGTTAAAAGGGCTTTAGCAAGGGATCAAGGGGGAGGCTGCGAAGATTTAGGGCTTCAGGGTGCAGTGGTTGAGGGTTGAGGGCCGAGCACTGAACAACTTCCGCACAGCTGGAGCAAACGGTCTCATAGAAAGAAAGCGTCTGAGATGAAGATTTCAGGGTCACAGGCAGAGAAAGCCCGCGACCGAGAGATCGATTGCATCCCGGAGTGCTTTCCTTAAATCCTAAACCCCTGATTTCCGGGGCAGAAAAGTCTGATGGTCACGAAATGCGGCTGAGGCCTGCGCACGCGCATGCTGCAGCTGCTGGGCTTGCTCCCTACAAATCAGCCTTGCTTGCGGGCACTTTAGTAACGGAGGGAGCCAATAATGTTTTAATGCAGGGCCCCGGAGAATTGAAACAGGGTTTGCGGAGCATTATGCTATGATTATATTCAGGAACACGTACGGCCCTATTCTAATTAATTGTTTCAGGCCCCTACATTAGGTTCCCGGTGTAGGTCCTGGCCATGATCACCACCACAGCTGTCATCCTCGCAGTGCTCATATACACGTTGTCGTCGGAAACGCCATCATCATGGCCAACATCCCCATCACGGTCACCAGCGTCCAGTCCTCCTGCTCCACCCGCCTTTTCGTTCTCTGCCTCCACATAATCTTTCTCATGAGTGACTGGTTGGCTGGGTTCGTGATTCGTTGCGGCCTTGTGAGCAGATGGTCCTTTCTGGGCCGTCCTGTGGGCAAGTGAAGTCTACGTGAGTTACACTTGAGGTTGAGACCTAGATGTTTGCACGCCATCTGGAGGCCTTGAACCTAATCTTAGCAACTGGTAGTATAGAAGCCTGAATACTTTGCAATGGGGCTCCGTAGGCTTCTTGGAATCATGCCCTACGCGGCCCCTATATTTCCAAGCGCACGCTGAGGCACAGTGTGGAGGCTGTAGGCATACCGTAGAGAACCATAGAAAGTTTGAGGGGTACATGGAGATACACTAAATGAGGATCATACTGTTTGGGGTTCATATTAGGGTGTCTCATTCTCCGAAACCAACATACGTTTTACGCTTCGGGGATGTTAGTTGTCCAGTTTTCTGGCAGGGTGGATTGAAGATGCTTACCCTAACCTGCTTCCAGTTTGACTTTCTCGCGAGGGAAAAGGGTCCAGAGCACAAAAACCTGCTTCCATCCTACCGAAGAACCGGAGAAAGGGATTAAGGATGATCCCGGAGCTAGGGAGCTAAGGACCTTAAGGAATTTTTACTTCAAATCATATTTATTAGAGATCCCATTATGGTTTATGGTACATCCCGCAATTATGGGACCATGGTACTTAGGGGTCCGAATTTAGTTAAAGCACAGTATATTCCCTAAGTTGGGAAGGTTTTGGGTTTACTGTTTGGGGCTGAGGGTTTAGGGTAACACAACATGAGAGACCTTCCGACGCCAAGGCAACGAGAAGATCGGGTTCTTCTCCCTGATCGACCAGTTGGTGTGGCCCTAAGCTCACGAGGGAGTAGGATGTGTGAAAGCAGGCCGGTTTCATACATTTCTGGGCCTCCGAACACTCAAGCCCTGCAGCCCGATATGCTCAAATCTACAAGAAGTAGAAGTCGTCGTCGTGGTGGTGGTGCTGGTGCCCGGGTTGCTAGTCGTCGCCGTCGTGGTCGTGATAGTCGTCGTCGTCATCACAGCCAAAACTGCTGGTCCGCGAGCGCAACGGGAGAGTTCGCAAAGCAACCCCAATTCCCAAACTCCTACCCAGCAGCGCAAATCTACTCGAGTTGCAACAGGTACATATGGATCGTTGCTGGGGCGCCCAGGACAGCAAACATTCTGTTTGCCAACCTTGTGAACACATCTACATAAACAGTACATATAGACATGCAGTTAAAGCTACATACGTCTATCTACAGATTGTTATGCACATGTATACATACATCAAGTGAGGCAACAAGTCATTCGTCTTCTGATGTGCTTCTCTTGACGTATCCAATTTGTGGGATATGCATGGGCTTGGCGGCGTCCTCGGTCCTCTATGATATATACGTACACCGAAATTCCCCCGTTGTATAGGAACGTTTCAAGGTTGTGCATGCTGCATGGATGCATGGATGCATGGATGGATGGATGGACGGACGGACGGATGGATGGATGGATTACCTTCTAATCTATCTATCCAGCTATCGATCGATCTATCTAGATGTGTGTATATTTGTGTATATACATAATTTGTATGCATACTCACATACGTATATGTATAGGTATGTAAGTGTAAACCCACATAGGTTACAGCTATAGTGAAGATATTGCTGTCCTCATCGTGGTATCTACGCTGTCGTTCCTTCACGGGAACCCAGCATTGCAGGAAATGGCATGACGAGCGCCCCAGCCTGATCGTGATGTGCAAGTGTCCGGACCCCATCTTAAGCCCGAAATGTAGGGTTCAGGGCGATCGCAATGAGCCCCTTCCGCGGCTAGGAATGTACTGATATTGAAATGGGTGCATGACCGCACAGAGGGAATCTCTCGTTTGGAGAACACTCTGCAGCGGGCTAGCGCACGCATGGCGCTTTGACTCACATCGACGCAGTAGGCTCATGCGTGCGTGAACCAGTACCGCAAGGTTCTGCACCCACTGGCTTCCCCAGTCGTGCCAGTTGGCCTGTTGTCTATGTTGTTACTTTTCGGTGGACTTGTTCAGAGCGAATAGTACGACAAACCCGAAAGGTCCAAGTACCTAATTACCACCGTTTAGGGTTTAGGGTTTAGGGCATAACTACTATCCCAAACCCCAGTGCCTAATTATTAGGTCAAGGGACCCTTGTAATTAAGGGCATGCTGGGGAGCCCACACCCACAGAGTCACCCTGTTTCACCCGAAAGTGTGTGCCCGCAGAGCCAGAGCCTTTGCAGAGAGCCGCTGGGGTTCCAATATAGGGTTTAGGGTTTAGGGTTCAGGGTTTAGGTTTAGGGTTTACTATTACAACAGGGGTCTGAAACAGTTAGCATGCATTATCCCCTAGCATCCTTACACAACTGTACGAGGCGCTACATACGTGGGCCCTATGTTTTCGAATTTTGTAGGTTGATTCTTCTATGTAGATGGAGGGACTACCTCTGAGCATGTAGGACGGATCTGCAAGAAGACTAGGACATTCACTAGGTAGTCTTGAAACCTTGTTGCATGTGCCTTCAAAACTTTTCTTTCATAGCGAACCCACTCATATTGGAAGCAGGAACTTGCGCGCCAGCTCCTGCTAAGACTCGAATTCCCGGCAGTGTTGCGATGACAAGCAGACACTGGTGCCGAAAAAGCAGCTGGGGTTCGTAGTTTTACTTCTTTCCTGAAGGGTCTGCAGGTCTTGCATCGGGGTGAAGACATGTGATGATTCTTTGTTGGGTCTGCGCTCCTCGTGTTTCAGGATACCCAGCCTTCCCTCAATTTGCAGCAACCTCCAAATGAGGGCTGTTCTATCCTGAACCCTAACCTTAGTTGGATACACTTTACACTTTTTGGGATAAGATTACCCACTCTAAAAATAAAAGTCTACACTTTTTGGGCCTTGTGAACTCAGCAACTAAGTCCCGAAACCCTAAACCCTGACTCGAACTCCTTCCAGACATCTGGTTCATTGCATCCCCAACCGAACAAGGCGATCGGCCGATTTGGAGGCATCTTTGTAGGTGTTCCACTGAAATGCTTCGACTTGCTCAAGTATTGCCATCGTGGTGATGACGTTGCTTTGTTTTTGTGTGTTTATGTTCAGGAACCTCTGTGACTCATGTCATATCATATGATTGCTGTTGCCGTTACGGTGGGCTCAAATGTGCGGACGGACTCGCAAGAGACACTGTGGCCAGCTCCCACAAGCACTTGATTGCAATTCAGGATCTACTGGGATTTCTGCATGACGGAAAAGGGTGAGATGTAGCCGGTAATTCTGTGCAAGAATGTTTACTTCAATACAACATGGCCAAGTAGGCTCGACAACTCCCAAGTTGTTCAACCGCCTAGTATGCTCATGCCTAGGCTAGGTAGGTTTCTGGATCCTTTGGTGCAACAAACACAGCCACCATGGCGGGGCATCCGCCCAACGGCGATGCACAGGACCCGCAGACAAACGGATTAGTATGATTAGTGCAACAAGTTCGTCAGAAGAGCCTAATCACTAAACCCGGAGACCCCATAGGCCCTAAGCCTAGACCCTAAACCGTTAGAACCAAAAACCCAAGAGCCTAGACGCTGCGGTTCAGGGCTTCAGGCTCTCATAAGGGCGCAGGGCTAACAATGACAAGAGTCGCAATTGTACCGACCATTGGCAGACTGGTAACAAGATCCTCTGTGTTTGTTTTAGTAAAGTTCCCCGAATTGTTGAAAGGCGCTGTTTCACCCTAAACCCTAAACCTTAAACCCTAAACCCAAAGCCTAAACCCTAAACCCTAAACCCTAACCCTAAACCATAAACCGATAAGATTCGTTCGGAAGCCTCCAGGCCATCGGCAAGTTGCGGAACGACCTGGACGGTGCCATTGGCGTCATGCACGGACACCCAGAGACTTCAATATCCCTGAATTAAGGAATACTCCTTGAATCATTTTGGGGATCCTACTTTAAGGTATATTTCTTAAGTTAAGGCATATTGGAGTCTTAGGACACCCAGCTGCTTTTCATGTCGGCACCCAGCAGCGCATGCAGTAAACTTTACTCAGCCACATAATCCTAGCCTAGATGCTAAAGTTAGCCGTAGCCGTTTTCTTAGGCCGGGATACTGCCCTAAACCTTAAACCCATCCGCTAAACCCCGAAGCGCCTGAACCCTAAACCCCCAAACCCTAAGCCACAAACGACCACAAAGGCGAGTCGACCTCGGTCTAGGGTTTATAGGGTTTAGGGTTTAGGGTTTAGGCTGCCGAAGAACCATGGCTGCCGATACCCAAAAAGGTTAAAGGTTACCTACTCTACTACTAGGTTAGGGTTCTATAGCGGAGTTTAGGGCTTTAGGGCTTTAGGGCTTAGGGGTTTAGGGGTTTAAGGGTTTAGAAACCCAGCCAGGATAATCTTAACTCATGAACCCTCTTGGATCTAAGCTGCCGGGTTTAGGGCTTTTGGTTTATAGGGTTTACCGGGTTTATAAGGTTTAGGGTTTAGGGTTACCGTCCACTACTCCCAAAGGGTCTATGTACCCATTTAGTATATACTGTGGCCCCAATGTACTTATATCGGGAGTACTTTAAGGCCAAAGTATACTATTTGCGTACATGGACCCTTAGGCGAATAAACTAGAAGCTGCTTTAATCTACTGTGCCATACTATGCTTGACCATGATATACGATGACGTCTTATGGTCCTATGATCTACCATGAGATACTATGATATACCAAGGTATACTAAGATATACTATGATTTTAAGCCCTCAGCTTTTAGCCAGGAATCAATGCTGCTGTTGCAATCCTCAACCCGAAGCCCTTACAGTGCAACCGCAAGCTAGTGTTTACAGTTTAGTGTTCTTAGGGTTTTGGGGTATTGGTTTTAGAGTCTGGGGCTATGAGGGTTTACCAGGACCCCCAAGTGCCCCTTTACTAGAGCTCTTATGGTCCTTGATAGTGAGTCTCCAGGGTAGGGTTCAGGGTTTGGGGTTTATTACGGCTGATGGACAAAATCCTGCATGACCCATTATAAGGAATATACCATAATTCCCATAGTTTAGGGTACTTAAAGTAATGCAGGATTTTGTCCATGAGCAGTAGTTTGTAGGTTGAGCCCGTAAGCAACCTTAAACCCCCCCGTAAAAGGCCAAAGCTCTGAGACACCGAATCCCCACACTCAGGAGCCCTGAGCCCGGTAGCATCCCCTACCTGGACCAAGAATATGTAGACAAATAGCCGTTTATAGGGGTGTGGGGCCGGTATTTACCCTACTTGTGGGGGTTTAGGCATAGCTAGTTTCCCCGCAAAGTAACAGTAAACCGTAAAGTCATGGAAACCCTTTTTCGGAACTCTTATGGCATCCTAAAGCCTGAACCCTACATGGAACCCGTAACCTTTATGGAATTCTAGACCCTAAACCCTCAACCCCAACATACTCTAACTTGATGATTATGGAACCCATAAACCCCCAAGCCAAGGCGGGACAACATGCGAAGTATGGCCGAGCGCCGCTGGTCTTAGCCCCTCAGGGATCCCAATTCCCCTTATTAAAGGAATATACCTTCTCTAAACCCCAACCCCTAAACCCCAAACCATAATGTTAAGCTAGACATGAAACCATAAGGGCTTCGGGTTTAAGAATAATACTAAGCACCCTAGACTTCAAGAGATATTCCTAATTGAGGGGTATTGAGATCTCCTGGCTCTTAACTATCGGCGACCTTGGGGACAACGGCAGTTCTTCCAGTTGTCTAGCCCTAAAGCTCTAGGGTTCAGGGTTTTGGGTATTAGGGTTTAGGGTTCCATGTTCCCATATAGTATATACTTAGGCCTAAAAGGATCGCAAAAAAGGTATTTCAGGGCCAGCGTATATACTATATGCAGACATGGAGCCTTAGTGTCGGGTGTGTTGTTCTTGTTAGTCTTCTGCACGGTTTTTTGGTATTTCCGTTGGGTTTTAGAGTTTAGGATCCGGTCTCCACAATGGCGGCTGAGACGAGATGAAAGCGGTAGAACTAGATACTATCGGGGCCTAAAAAATTACCATATAAAGGTAAACCCGAAACCCTAAACTCTGGCTTATCACCAAGCCGTTGTTAAGACTCTGCTATGTGGGAGTTTCATGGAACCTGTTTATAGAAGCTTATTAAGTAATTAGTCGGATCTTTGTTGTACGGAAACCCTACTGAAGGTACCTCCAATTTTCTTTGCCACCCATGTGTACGTGCATTCGGTATTATTCACATGTTATGTGTAGCACATACGTACATTTATGCACACATTCTCTTAGGGGCTGAGTAGGTAACCTTTATCCTTTTGGGGCTTATATAATCCTACCATACTTCAAAAGGTTAACCTTTTTTGGGCTAGGGTACTCAGCCCCTAAGTTCTTTAACTCGTCATGTGAAGTCTATCGAGGCGATGTGCAACTTCATGATCTTGAAGGCTGCCCCGGAGATTTGGAAAGCGCTGTCCGTAGGACGTGGTGTTTAGGGATTTTGGGGGTTCAGGGTTTAGGCTGTAGGTGCAAATCCCAAGCCTAAGGCTCACTGTAATGCAGAAATCTCATATCTCTATGCATGTGCAA
Source organism: Symbiodinium sp. clade A Y106 (assembly GCA_003297005.1). NCBI lineage: Eukaryota > Dinophyceae > Suessiales > Symbiodiniaceae > Symbiodinium > Symbiodinium sp. clade A. The sequence goes on from BGNK01004263.1 coordinate 31,122, forward strand.
CTATTATCTGTATACGTATATATAATATAGATAATTAAACAGATAGATATACAGACGGCTAGATAGATAGATATATAGATAGAGGCCCATTCTTGCCTTGTTGATTTGCAGCTGTATATTTTAACCTCAGGCTCTCAGGACTAGAAGGTCCAATATACACATAATTACCAATACTATTGTGGGGGTTCCTTATTGTAACTAAAGTATACTATACTCAAAATCCTATTCTAATTATTGAGGCCGCTTTATAAGGGAAGTCCCAGCCTCAGCATGTGGGTCCTCGGAGCTGTAAGGTATCGTGAAAAGTTGAGCATATCAGACCGCCGAAAATCTTAGTAGCTGAGTGGATACACTTTACACTTTTTGGGATCATATTACCCACTATAAAACTAAAAGTGTACACTTTTGGGGGCTTATGAACTCAGCAACTAAGAAAGAAATGTGCTGTTCAAGATGAAGCAACATCGGCTTCCAACTGGAGGTATGCTTTTTGCCTTTCGAAACGGATTTGTTTGAACCATGAACCACAACCCACGGCACAAACCTGCTACGGCTCAAACCTGCTTGCATTCAGGTTGTAAGGTCTGAGGTTGGAGAGTAACCTGCGAGGCAAAAGCAATTCCTTGAATGTGGCGACGCCGGCACGCTTGCTTTCTGGAAAGCTTAGGCCACTACATTGTGCCATGTGTCCAAGTCCAACTGCCAAAATATTGGTAGCAAAACTCTTGCGCTCGAGTTTGCAGCCACTGAAGCTGAAAGCCAGCTGCTTTCACTAATGCGCTCTGTAGGGACAAAAGCCTCTACCCTAAACCCTACTCTCGTGGCCGTTAAACACACCCTGACCGAAAGCACCCATTCTTCAAGGGCCGACTTTGAGCGGTGCCCCACATGGTGCTCCCACCCTTGGTTTAAGGTTGGGATCGCCTTCTCCGGCAACCTCTAGGACCCATGGAAAATATTTATTTTTGTGATTTCTGCTACCCAGAGAGCCCAATACCCCTTAATTAAGGAATATACCTTAAACTATAAGGGGGTTCATATTATGATTTAAGCTATAGTCCTTTCATTAAGGGGTATTGGGCTCTCTGGGTAAACTTTAGGGCCAGGGTTTAGGACCCTAACCCTAACCCCTCAGCCGACCCTGTCAACTCCCACTAGAGACCTAAAATGAGTCCGTGAACCCTAAGGCTGAGCTCTCCATCCGAGGCATCCCGGACCCGTAACTCCTGCACCACCTACATATAATATAGGGGCCTAAATAAATACCTATACTATTTTGGGGGGGCTCCTGGTTATAATGATAGTCTAGTGGGCCCCAAAACCCTATTCTAATTATTAAGGCCCCTATATTACCGTCTCCATTGTAGTTCATGGGTTAAACCCACTTTATATTTACGATCCTATAAGATAACCAAAACAGGAACTACAATGGAAGTAACCAAGGTACCTGTAAAATGGCAAATGAACCACTTGTGGGGGGTCAAGTGGGTACTTGTCAAAATTATGGTCCCTTTTTGGGTCCCTATTATAATACGGCACCTATTATTTAGGGTACCCAAAAAGGGACCATAATTTTAATAACCACCCATATGCTTTATCAAAAGGTACATTGGTTACTCCAGGTAGGGCTTGCGGTTTTTAAGGCCTGTGGGTCTAGAGAACTACCCACCAAACCTGCACCCTAAAAACCCTAAACCCTAGCTTAGAGAACTGCTCTAAAAGCTCCTGAAGAGTTGCTAGGTTCCTGGGTAGTACCCTTTTGCCCTTTTTGCTCGGGGCACAGCTGGTCAAACAGAATATGAGGGAAAAGGGTTTAGGGTTAAGAGTTTAGGGTTTCGGGTTTAGGGTTTTGGGTACCCTTATTATCAGGGGGAGTTGAAGCTCCGGGGAAGCCTACAATTCTTGCAGCTCCTGAAGCTCGTCAGTCCCCAAAGCCGTTCATGCACCTATAGGGCCTTGGGGCCGTGGGTTTGGGGGCTTCGGGTTTAGGATTTGGGGTTCAGAATATCCGGAATAATTTCGGGTTTAGGGTTCAGAACTTCGCTGCAAGCCCTGCGGAATACCTGTTGCAACAGCCTCCTGTTTTCCGACAGCGCCTGCTCGAGGAATTGGCGGATTCGCTCCGCGGAGACTTCAACCTGATAACCAGGCAAACCGTAAGAACCCCACGTCCTAGGGTTTAGGGGTTTAGGGTTTAGGGGTTTAGGGTTTAGGGCTCGCTGATGCCTCTTCCTTGCTCTGGGCGATGCAGGAAATGCAGCACCCGGCCCAGCACGTGGGGTGTTCTCACCGGATACACCAGGTCTCCTGAGGCGATGCACATACCACGTACCATGCTATCTAAGCCATTTACAGGTGGGTAGTTTCCCATAAGCCTCCCATACCACTCCTATAAGGTAAAGGGGGTCTTATGGGAGTACTATGGAAGAAGAACTACCCACCTGTAAGGGCTTCTAATGCTAGGGATGTCCGCGATGTGTGGTGACTTGGGACGACTCGGGAGGACACTGGGCGGATGCTCTCAAAGAAGCGGGCTGGTCTGGGTTTAAGTTTAGGGCTTTAGGGGTTCAGGGTGTACCTAAGGGTCCAAAGCACCCAGGACTCAGTTACCCGGGTTGGGGACGACAGTTATAAGTTATGTAGGCTCTTATCTGGGAGAGATCTGATAATTAGGGACTTGGACCCCTAAGGTAAACACCGAAACCCCAAAGCCCCCAAAGCCCCAAGGCCAGCCCCAAAGCCACCGAGCCCTCGACCCCAAAGACCTGGCCCTAGGCCCTAAACCATAAAGCCCTGAACCCTAAAAATCGAAGGTTTGAAACCTGATAGCCCCCTTAGAGGAGCCCTTCAAACGATCTTAAACGTTAAATCTTAAAGAACCAAACTTTAAACCCGAAGCCCCTAGAGGAGCCCTTAAACGGGGTTTGGGGTTTTAGGGTTTACCAGGACCCCCCAAGTACCTTTTAATAGAGCCCTTATGGCCCTTAATAGTGGGTATTTAGGGTATAATGGAGGGTAGTTGGGGGGTCTAGGTAAGAATAAGAGTTTAGGGTCTGGGGTTTAGGTAGTAGCCCCACCACACCACGCCAGGCCTCGGGTACATTCAGCGCCAATGCCAGCCGCCTCCGCCGGGAGCAGGAGTGGCAGAGGCCCCGCCATTAGTTTAGGGTTTAGGGTTTCAGGGTTTAGGTTTTAATTAGGGTTTATGTAGAGTTTTAGGATTTAGGGTTTAGGGCTTGTTAGGGTTTAGGATTCTCGGAGTTCTACAGTAATCTATCAGTAATAGGTTTGTTTTATAAGAGTTCATAGTGTTCAGGAGGAGTGTGGAGGAATCTGTGTGGGGTTTATCCAGGGGTTACGGTGTATTTAGGGTTTAAGATCGAAGATTGAATCTAGGGTTGACATCTACAGGTTATGGTGTCTTCGAGGGTCTTTGCATTACACTCTGGGGCCTATTCACACCAATATTATAACGGATTACAAGTAGCACTACTACTCCTCAGGGTTCATTCATATAGGTAACGTACAATACACCCCGAAACCCCATTCTAATCATTTATTTGTTAAAGCCCCTATTGTCAGCCCTTATAAAGTAACTGCTATGGCGCTCTCACAAGGAATCCTTCACAGTACTAAGCCATCAGCCGGAACTTTACGCAAGAACCCCCATATGCCTTTCAACCCGAAACTCGAAGACCGAAATTGGCTCGGCAGGTGTACGGGTTTAGGGGTTGTGGCAGTTGTGATGTGGGAGAGATCACACCCAAACTACCCTGAGCCACTGCAGAGCAACTCAAGAGATGATGTGACTCTGAGCAGTACTGGTAGCAGCTCGGTTTAGCTTTCATATAGGGGCCTAAAAAAATGCTAGATTGGGGGCTCCTTCCAGGGAGTGTGATGCACAGCTGGATCATTCCTCCTGTGTGACTGCTGGAGCGCATGGTTCAAACCATGGAGGGCTTCACAACTTCAAAGTCTAGCTACATGCATGACATCCCAATGCAGAGGCGAACGTGAGCCTAGCATTAAACGTTGGATGCGTTGTGCGTGTTTTGCTCGGAAAACAGTGTGAACCGTAGCAGTGCGCCCATGGTCCTTTGCGAGCCACGGAGTTTGGTTTGAGAAGGTTTCGAGGCCCTGGAGTGATCCCGGACCCCGGGGCAGAGGATAATCCGAACTTGGGAGGCCTTCCTCTTCGTGAGACCGGTAGCGAGGCTGTCAGCAGGGATGAGGGTCGTTCTCATCAACACTAATTATCAAGGCCCTGATATTATCCTAGAAGTAGAGTAGGTAACCTTTAACCTTTTTTGGGGTAGTATAATCCCTATATAATCCTTATATTACGAAAAAAGGTTAACCTTTGGTTCCCCATGATACCCGACAAGTAGGTCAACACTATCGAGGCCCTGATATTATTCTGAACTTGAAGCCGGGAATCCCAGAGCCCTACACCAAAACCCCCTCAGATAGGCTTGGCTTTGACCTGAGCTTGGAGCCTTACCGGGACACCCAAGAAGGGCCCGTGAATGGAGCCGACCTGGGCGTTCATCGCTGGTATTTAGGGTAGATTAGAGGGTTGTTGGGGGACTAAGTGGGCCCTATAACCTCCCTAAACCCTAAATCCTCGACACTCAACCCTAAACCCACCCGAGACTTTCCTTGTGAGGTGTAAAACTCGGCTTGCCATCGTGGCCGTTTTCGGCTTTTTAGCCGAGCCCCCGGCGCGACGCATCGGATGAAGGGGTTCTGGGGTACCATAAGGGTTCCTTTAAGCGGTCCTTTAAGGGATCTATAAGGCATACTAGGTGGGTTTCTAGAATTCGATTTGGGATAAGTTAAAAGTTCCCTTATTGTTTAATACAGAGCCCCAGTTTTGAATAATTTTGGGGACTGTTGAAATCGACACCAACACAAACCCAGCAATTCCAGAGTGCTATGAAAACTGGGGTAGGCTGAAGGAGTTTGGGGTCTCGAGTTCAAGGTTTGGGTGTTTGGGGGGTTTGGGGGTTCAGGATATGGTGTTTCGGAAAATCTGAGTTGAGGGTTTAGGTCTGCCGGATTTGAGCTGTAGGGCCTGGTGCAAAAAGAGGATTCAGCTTAAATTCTGCAAATTATTACTGGAGTAGTTCTCTAAATTTGAGTCCGTTTAGGATCCTTACGATATGGGTGCCGTATTTTATAGGGGACACCAAAACGGATCCGAATTTCGAGAACTACCCATAGATGCTTTCGCACTGCGCGGTGGGTTGAAGAAGCTCTGATTCGGTCATATCGTGCCTGTGAGCCCATGCCGTACACATGGGTAATTAGGGCCCCGTTTTAGGCCCCAAAAAAGTACTCATAAGAAAGACCACAAAGGGACCCTAATTTAGAGCACTAATCACATGGATGTATCATGTCCATGTGTTCTGTTACGTTGAGCTGCATTACATCTTCGCAGGGTTCAGCGCTCGCAGATGTTCTTTCTTCAGTGTGGGTGTTGCCGAAGCCTCCTGCACACTAAGCCGCCAAGCACCGATCACTAAGATTTGGCTCGTGATATTCTTCTTCGTGGCTGGCCACCGGATGACTTTTCTGGGTGTGAGTCCAAACCTCAGTTCCAGATCACTCCGGCTGCGGCTATAAGAAGCCCCGTACCCCCGAAACTAAAGGCTCATTAACCGTAGCAAGAGTTTCGTTTATGGGGATGGTGTTCCCTATGGTAACTGTTTTGGAGCCGGAGCCAGAACTATGTTCCACGTGTTTGAGGTTATTCGCGTCTGATCCTGAAGTATAGTGCTTCCCGACAACCTATGTTAACTAGACTTGATAGGCAGATGTGAACCATTGAGATTCAGAATCTTGTCGTTGTTGCTGCAGCGTCTACTTTTGAGAATCGCCCGGTTCCCTATGTGAGTGAAGGCTTGGTACGTTGCTCTGGGTGTCGTAACCTGTTCGTTTGAACGTCGGCTTGGCCCAAAGATCTTTTTATCGACACGCTGCGCTTGCTTTCACAGTCCAGCGGAATGAACCAAAGTGCCATACCCGGTAACCATCAGTGCCAGTACCTGCAGCCCTCGGACAGATAGCCTTTGTCAGCAGTACAATAACTATGCTTGTACATGTTGGACAAGTAGCAGTTTGCAAGACGAGAGAATATACTCGCAATAGGTACATGCGCCCTGCCGGCCGAGCCACTAAGGTGTGGGCATTGTGGCACTCGTTGCGCCCCTCGCTTGGTTTTGCGTGAGGCCATGGCAAATGCCCGTTTCGGTCAGCAGGGACGGTCGTAGCAGCCTCAACATCAGAATCCTAAAGACATGAACCACAGACTCGGTTCCAAGCAGATCAGGAGTTAAGGGAATTGAACTACATTGTTCCATAACGGGAACTACATCCGAAGTCGCATTGCGCCATCGCGGCAGCCAGCAGAACTAAGCGTTGTTGCATCAACCATCCTTAAGGAGCAAGTGAGCTTAAAAAGTAGAGGTCCTATACATATGCTATCTATATATATATATGAATCCCCAGCCTTAAACCCTTTTCTAGGTAGGGCTTTGGGACATTTTATGTTTTCCCTTATTGGGCTTAAGAAGATCTTATTTACTAATATATTTCAAAAGCCTTAAGAGCCCACTATAAAGCTGAAAGTGTAAACTTTCTGGGGCTTATGAACTCAGCAACCAAGAACCCTTTTAGGGTTCATTTGAAGTTGGTCCTCACCTGGACCCCAAAAGTGTGTAGAAAAATTGCCGTTTATAGGTTTTGGGCCATATTTTACCTACTTTGGGGGGTCTGGGTAGGGTTAATTCCCAGACGGTCCATATACACTACTATTATGGAATTAGGCCCGAAAAGACCATCCCCATTATGGTTTTGGGGACTTAACCCTAAACCCTAATAATAAGGATGGGAACCTGGGGGACTCGGTGCTCCAACCAGCGCTCATGCTTTTGAGCGTCCGGGCTCGGGGTTTAGGGGTTTAGAGGTTTTGCGGTTTGGGGGTTTAGGGGTTTAGGGTTTAGGGTTTAGGGTTTGGGGATTTAGGGTTTAGGGTTTAGGGTTTGGGGGGGGGTTTAGGGTTTAGGGTTTGAGATTAGGGATGCTTCTAGATTTTCGGGTGGATTTTGGAAGGTCTGGGTTCGGACCCCTGTCAACCCTAACCCCTCAAACCCACAAAACTACTCGCCTGTGTTGGGAGGCGCTGGCGGTACATGGAGGATCAGGTGGGCAGTCGCAAAGCAAAAAAAGCCCCCAGTGCCTCACCCTAAGACTCCAATATCCCTTAATTAAGGAATATACCTGAAATTATAGTAGGATACTCTAAACCCTAAACCCTAAACCCTACCCTAATATGGTTTAAGGAGTATTCCTCAATTAGACCCTAAACCCCTAAACCCTAAGCCCAAAACCCTTAAAGGCCCAAGACCTATAGAACCCTTAAAGGAACCCTTAAAGGGACCCTAAACCCTAAACCCTAAACCCTAAACCCTACCTCTCTGGGCACAGGGCTTCGGACTCAGGGTTGTGCGAGTTTGGGTCTACCCATAGGCCCCATGGTAGTTCCTTTTTGGGATTACCCTTATAGGATTCTTAATATGGGTGGTTGTCGAAATTATGGTCCCTTTTTGGGCTCCCTAAATATTTGGTGCCGTACTATATTAGGGACCCAAAAAGGGACCATAATTTTGACAACCACCCATATGAATCCCAAAAAGGAACCACTATGGGGCCTACGGGTAGGGGTTTCAAGGTTTTGGCCTTTCGTGGTTTGGGATTTTTAAGGTTTCAGGCTTGGCGCACTTGCAGGGCTTCGGCGCTTGCTTTCAAACCCGACTCCTGGGAGGTCCAGGGGACCCAATAATTGGGTACTCGGGTTTTAGGATAGTAGTATGTAGCTTACTGTTTTCGGAGAGTAGATGATAATCCCTAAACCCTAAACCCTAGATGATAATTGGGTACTTGAACCCGAAGGGTACAGGCGCACAGCTCTCGAAGTTCCTGAGACCCTAATCAAGCCCACGAAGCCCTCATCATTGCTTAGCAACCCGTAGGCCATGCAGATCATTACGCCACATGGGAGACTCAGGAAACTGTGGACGCTACTAGAGAGCCTCAAACAAAGGATCCATCATATAACACCTATCCCTCAATACCAAGCCCGCTCATATCCACGTTTGGCTGAGTTTTTGTGCTGTTGGGTGCAGGGTGTGCGAATTCTGAACACTGCAGGCCGCAGGCCTAAACCTCAAGGTGCAGGGCCCATAAAGCTCGTACAACATACTTCCGCGCAAGTTTTGCTGTTGCCGCAGTTCGTGGCTTCTCAGTCTTAGTATTCGTACCCTCGCGGCTGTCACTAGTTTCTATTATTGTATCATCTTTCTTGTTACTACTACAATTTACAATACGACTTGAGCCACCCAGTGGTTTGCTGCCTCCAATTACTTGCAGAACTCTCTGCTCGGCTCGGAAGTCTCTCTGAGAACACGCACTGAACATTCTACGGGTATGGGTTACCATAAGCGTCCCTATAAGATCCCACAAGAGTTACAATCGCTTCGGCAGGAGGGCTTCCGTGACGTCGCCTTGACCTCAGCTTGAAGGGAGTTTATATGAAGAAGGTTTAGGGTTGTCCCAGCACCCCCCAAGGGCCCCTTAATAGAGCCCTTATGGCCCTTAACAGGGAGTATTTCGGGTATATTTGAGGGTAGTTGGGGGGTCTAAGCAGGGTTTGGGGTTTAGGGGTGTAGGTTTAGGGGTTTGGGGTTTCGGCTTGCAGAATAGACGGACGGAGGTAGCTACATATGTAGGTAGACCTGCATCGCGGCCCACTCCTTTACTTACCTATACCTATACCTACCTACGTTACCTACCTGCCTACCTATCACTACTTGCCAACCTACAGGCCTGCTTACATACATGCATACATAAACAAACAAACATACATATGATACATAAGTATGTAGTCGAGTTGTGTTTTGTATATGGCAGATATTCGTGTATGTAGACACATCATCCATGAATTGCAGAAAGGCCGCAACAAGCAAGATAACACCGAAGATGGAAAGCGCTTCAAAATTCCTACTAGATCCCATTTTGCGGTCCTACCCGGCGGGTTTACGGCTCCTGTTGAATGAAGACACAGTGTTCAGTCGGTGTTCTTTACGGCTGATGGGCACAATCCTGCAAAGGTTTACATACCCTGCTGCCGTGTGGGAATTTCGGCGTCTTCCCTTTGTTTTGAGTCCGCAAATGGAGATTGACCTTTGCATAATCAGCGGCTTGGCACCACAGTATTTTCAATTGCTGACGACTAAGACCATTGATTTAATTAAGAAAAGTTGATCCCTACGAATCATATGCTTTTGGCTGTTGTTCAGGATGCTGCATCCGAAACCTTTCTGGGAGCACTCGTTCGGAACAGCTGCACTGGGAACCCCAACACCCTGTGTTTTCCTCTCAAGGGTTCCGCAGGGATTGACCCTGAAACAAGAGATGTCTGCGAAACTGCACCAGTGGGGGTTGCTCAATATGAGAGGCGCCTTGTTCTGTGGTCGATATACACACAGAAAGCCGGCCATAGCTCCTAGTATTAGTATTAGTATTGGCATTACTATTAGGAATAGCAATATTGTATTTTTGCATTCCAACCGCGAACAATGGAGGAAGTTGCAGAAACCTCTGATATATGACCTTTGAGTCTTAGTGTGGAGAGCAGAAAAGCGCTCGGCATCCGAGCAAGACTTCGTGTTTAGGTGTTTAGGGTTTTTAATTTTGGGGCGAAGCAAACAACTCGTAGGCATTACAACCGCTTAGAGCCCTATCAGGCCGCGTTTTGAAACGCAACCACCCTTAAGCTCTTCAAGAAAACCAAATGAAGCGCCTTAATTAGAAAACCAACAAGCACCCCAAAATCCTCAACCTCAAAACCCTACGTCCCTATATAACCCTTAAGTTAAAGAGCAAGCACCCCAAACCCTATAAGGCTCAAAACCCTAAATCCCTGTATAACAGCATCCCAAACTCTAAACCTCAAAACCCTAAATCCCTTTAAATTACAGAGCATAGCAGCCCCGAACTCTAAGAGCAAAGCAGCCCGAAAACCCTAGCAGGACAGCATCTGAGTACAGCGGGATCTAAGCAAAGCGCCGGGGGATCCCGGGGGGGTTCGGGTCGCCCGTGCCTTTTAGGGTATTAGGGTCGCGAGATGGGTTTCGAGATGGGTTGGGCTTCAGGGTTTCAGTAATTCGGGGCTTAGAGCAAGCCCCATAAAGTTGGAAACCGGGCAAAGGTCAAATAGCGCTGGGATTCCTTACACATTACTCTTACGGATTGAGGCTATTGGGTTTCCAGCTTTTCGGCTTCTATTGTAGAGCTGTAGCATTCAGGGTTACGAGATTAGGGTTTAGGGTGTCGGGTCAGCGGTATGCAAAATAAGGCTTAGGATTTAGTGTTTTAGGGTTTAGGGCTTAAGGTGAAGGGGTACGCGGAGAGCCCAATACCCCGCGAGTAGGGAACTTAGCTTCCGTTCTCTCGAACTACATATTACTATACCGGACTCCTTATTCTGAGTCAAGGCAAGCTTCAAAATTCAAGATAGCTTCTTGAAGACTCCTCTTCCATTTTATGGGGCGTTTCTGTAGGGGCCTCAATATTCACCAATACTATGGTGGTCGTTCCTGATTAGAATCGTAGTGTAATGTACCCAAAACCCTATTCTAATTATTAAAGGCCCCTATATTACATCCTTATCCCGCAACCCTGAACCCCGAAACCCCTAAACCCTAAACCCCCCGGCTCCCCTACCGTCATCCTCTTGAAGTGGGCGGGCGCTCGGGATGGGATCTCCCAGCGAGTTTCTCACGGCCAAGCTTCCCGGAAGCCTCCTCCGACTAGCCCTTAAAAGGGTTTAGGGTTTAGTGTCTTCGACTATCCCTTAAATTCAGGAGGTTTTTAAACATAGGGACTTCTGGTAGGGTTTTGTAAACGGACATTTTTGCCTTGCTAACAGGGGCCTTAGGTGGCTTTCATGGAGCCTTCATGGGCTTTCACATATGGGTACTTGTCAAAACTATGGTCCCTTTTTGGGTGCTTTTTTTTTACTGGGGACCCAAAAAGGACCATAATTTTGACAACTACCCACATGACTACCTCTTTTATAGAACCCTACTATACTCTTATAGAAGCCTTTTAAGGATCCCTTAAAAGGGCACATATCTTTGTCCTTTCGCGCGTTTGGGGCTAGGGCTGCCTGCCTAGCTTGCAAACCTTCGGTCCAAAAGGGTAGTTGTTAAAATTATGACATGATCCCTTTTGGGGTGCCCTAAAAATTGGGTGCCGTATTGGATTAAGGACCAAAAAATCGACCAGATTGTTGGTAAACGCCCTTGAAAGCTGTAACTTCAGACCCCACACTACTGACTACTTACTTAGCTGAGCACCTGGGGTTAGAAGATGCTCCAGACGCTAAACTCACACCGTAAACCATGATATTTCAAAGCCTCAGCCCCCAAAGCCACACCTTCTTTGGGTCTTTGGAGTTTTGGGTGGTGCACCCCTTCCAGGTTCAACCACTTTCAAAGTAGGCATCGAAAAATTATGTTCCATTCCGGAAAAGCTTCTGCGGTGCTTCTATACGAAAACGTTCACCTTTCGAACTCTTCTGACTCGGGTTTGCGTTGCTTACAAACTGCGATGCCCTAGATTATTGGGGACGGGGAAGTACGTGTTCTTCTGCACCTCGTCAGCTCCGCGCATATGCAGCTTACTAGTTACTCGGTGGTTCAGGGTTTAGGGTAGTCAACACAAGTTGCCATGCTAGTAGCAGTGACAATAGTAATCAGATATATATATATATACTTCAACACTGATCAGAGATAAACCCTGCAAAAACAAAGCCTAAACCTTAAACCCTACTGTAAACCCTAAACCTGAAACCCTCAACCTTACTACTAAACCCTCTACACTGAAACAGCATACTGGCTTAGTAGCGACAAGAACCATCCTCAGGAAGGGCCTCTCGACTGAGACTACCAAGGCAGCAGGTGATTCTGCTGATGACATAAATCCTGCATTACCCATATAAGGAACATACCATAATTCCCATAGTTAGGGTCATCAAGGCACCCATAATAAGGAATATACCGTAATTCCCATAATAAGGAATATACCATGATTCCCATAATAAGGAATATACCATAATTCCCATAATAAGGAGATATACCATAATTCCCATAGTCTAGGGTCATTATGGTAATGCAGGATTTATATCATCAACAGTTTCCTTACAGTGGTTACCCCTTACCTGGCATGCGTAATGCTTTCGCAGATCTACGACCCTAAGCAGGAAGTTTTCAGCTGTGCCAAACTCAGAAAAGCCCATACCCCTTCGGAATACCCCCTTGAATCGCGGAATGAATCCTCATCCAAAGGGTGTGGGGCTCGCTGAAGCACCCAGATAAGAAAACGAAGTATGCTTAACAAGTTCACATCTCAGCAACAGCAGCAACTGCATAAAGCCCCATGGATCCAAAGCGTAAGTCCCAACACGGTACCGTTAGAGTTTTTGAAGCCCCATACAGCGCGAGCCCATTACAGCCACCTTCACTTTACTCCTTACACGAGCACCAAGCCCCCAAACCCTAAATTAAACTGCCAAAGAGGAGTATAATTTTGTGGAAGGGCCGTCTGCCACAGCTAGGGTTTAGGGACTAGGGGCAAGGGGAGTTTTAGTTTTAGTGGGTTAGGGTTTCGGGTCTGAAAGCTTAGAACACTGGGAAGTGTAGTCCGGCAGCTGTGTCTCCTCCCGTTCTTAGTCGGCTTTGGCATTTCCTCTTCGAGTATCGTCGAGCATTTGGGCTTTGGGCGTTTTTACTTGTGCCGCTGGTGGCCCCGAAGCCCGAAGACCACACACGAATGTAGGCCCCTGGTGAATAGACCACTGTTTGTTCAAGCGGCTTAGTTTCAGGGTTCCTCCAATCAAGGCAAGGAGGAATGATGCTTCAACTTCCCTTTAATTCGGTTCGGGTTCATCCGGTCTTGGTTATAAATTGGTAGTTGTCAAAATTAAGGTCCCCTTTTGGGTACCCTAAATAACAGGCGCCGTATTATAATAGGGACCCAAACATGGGACATCAGTTTGACAACCACCCAACTTGCTGCTAAGGCCCCTGCCCTAAGAGCAGAGACAAACTGGTTAAAGTCGCTGGCTGCAAGTCGTTTGTACATCTTTAGATCCCTCGCCTAGCCCATAAGCCCTAAGCCTCACAACCACGAAACAGTACCTGGAACTGCGTTAATTTAGGATAGAAGAAAAATTCTTATCCAACCTTAACCCCTCAAGAACTCACAGAACCGAGTTCATCTGAAATTCGAAGCTTGGGGGGGTAACCCAGGGCCATGTACTCCAGATGGCCAAAACCTTGCATTGCCTCACCTAGTTCAGGGGGTCGGTTTTAGGGCTGAGGGTTTAGGGTTGTGGGTATCGGGCTTCAAAGAGGATCTTAGTAGAAGAAAAGGTAACCTTTCAAAATTTGGGAGTACTATGATAATACCGGTGCCGCATATAATCCCAAAGGTTAACCCTTAGTTTACCTAGGATACCGGACAAGTAAGCGGAAGTAGCCAGAGACTCGGAGGGTCTGTAACGAAGCATAAAACTCTAGATCATTCAGGTATCCTCCTTATGATTTAAGGCATGGCCCGGTTTGGGACGGTCCAGAGATTGGGGTTTTGGTTTAGTGTGTTTTGCAGAGGAGTTCCTGCATAGTCCCATGAAGGATAATGCAGGGTTTTTTCCATCAGCCGTATGACAAGGCCTTTGTCTAGAAGCTTATGTTTCACCCATGGTCCCGGCCTGTTAATCTGATGATGGGAATAGTTACCAAAGTATCCCTTAGGGTTCATGCCGATAGTCCCTACCATAAACTCTAAAATCCAAGGCCCTTATATTGTGCATTTGTAGGTTTGGGCTTTGAGGGATGGCAGTCCGCAGAAAAATCTAACGCATTGCCTGCATCACAAAAAGAGGAAAGGAAGGTTTCTCAAAAAAACCCTACACCCTAAACCGCTACTCAGCCGCTACTCCTAAACCCCAAACCCCGAGGGGGAGGGCATTGGGGTTTATAAATATGGGAGTTTGGGGGTCCTTATGATAAGGATCCTACTAATTTAGGGTACTATATTAGGGTCCCTTATTTTCGGAAACTCCCATATACTTTAAGGGTTTCTATAAAGTTCTGGGGTTCGGGACCGCAAGGTTCAGGCGCCTTGGTGGTTACGCAGTTCAGGCGTTTCGGTAACTTAGACACTACTTGGAGGATCATGGGACTTAGCAACTCGGGTTATAAGTAAGGTAACTATACTTATAACCCCAATTAAGGTACTTATAACCTTACTTACTAAGTCCCACCTTTTTAAGGACTTCTATAGGGAAATCAGAATAGGGAACCCTAAAAAGGTAGGTTCTTCAGGGTTAAGGTAAGGTTTAGTTGTTAGGCTTTGCGGGTTCGGGCGGTGGCGGCTTCGGGAGCGTAGAGTTGTAAGATGCGCACAGACGGCTGGCATGAAAGTAATATAGGGGCCTAAATAATTACCTGTACGATTTTGGGTGTTCCTTAATATAACTATAGTATAGTGGGCCTCAAAACCCTACTCTAATAAAAGAGGCCCCTATATTAACAGCCATTTGCGGGGCAGCATCTTCCTCACACGCGCCCCAAGCAGACGAAGGCAGCAACGAAGCTGCTCCTTTGAAGAGTTCTGGAAAGGTTCTACGAGTGTGAAAGTATAGGGGTTGAGGGTTGGTAGGGTACGGCATAGATCCCCGACCCCAGATCATAGGGTGCAGCAGTGCCGATGGGTTGCCATTAGTAGCGTAATACGCATGCGTAGAATGTATATACACAGGTATTCATTTGTGCTTGCATGTCTGTAAATATGTGTGGGTGTATTTGTGTCTATACATGTATATATGTATACATGAATGTATGTATNTATGCGGGGTGAGAGGAGGTAGAGGTTCGTTGGGGCGTGAAGGGCGTAGACCGGCACGGGCCAACGAACCGATGGGTTAGACGAGAGAACCCTCTGCCCTGGGGAGCTCTGCCTTGATGAGGGGGTTTAGCAGGGAGCTCTGTGAAACAGATCATCTTCAATACCACAAGACCACAAGCAGATAGTACTAATGTGTTGCAGCCTAAAAGGCTTTTGCGCAAAGCATGTGTAGCAGTCGGATCTGTTACAAGCAATTGCATTGCAGCTCCTGGGCGACGGCCGTTCCACGAACATTTGTTTTTCAAAAAAGTAAAGGTAAGGCTTTGCCTTGGCCAGGGCCGTTTTGGAGACTCTGTGCATTGTCGAGGACTATTGCAGAAACACCGGATTTTGGCCTGAAGTTTAACAATAAAGAAGACCCTCTGCCTTGGCCAGGGCCGTTTCAAAGATTCCCTGCTTTGATGGAAGGTTTACCAGAGAACCCTCTGCCCTGGGGAGCTCTGCCTTGAGGGGGGGGGTTTAGCAGGGAGCTCTGCCTTGATGGGGGTAGTTTAGGGTAATCTTTTTATTGCGCACATCGCATACGGGCTCGTGCGCAGCTCCCTAGCCGGTCGCGTGGGTACGCGCTTACGCTCGTTGCTCCGGGCCCGCTGCGCACCGGGTGTGCTTCGCTGCGGCTCGGCGATTGTATCACATGAAGCGCTTCGCCTTAGGTTTACGAGAGAACCCTCTGCCCTGGGGAGCTCTGCCTTGATGGGGGGGGGTTTAGCAGGGAGCTCTGCCTTGATGGGGGTATTTTAGGGCAATCTTTTTATTGCGCACATCGCATACGGGCTCGTGCGCAGCTCCCTAGCCGGTCGCGTGGGCTGCGCTTCGCCCAAGGCCCTACGCGCTTATNCCGGGTGTGCTTCGCTGCGGCTCGGCGATTGTATCACTTGAAGCGCCTCGCCTTAGTTTAGGGTTTGGGGTTTCGGGTTTGGGGTTTAGGGTTGGGGGTTTGGGGTTTAGGGGTTTAGGGTTTAGGGGTTTAGGGTTTAGGCAGAGAAAAGAGGCGCGGCTGATCCCGTCGGGAATCCTCCCAGACCTTACAACCAACCTTGCACAAAATCTCATAGACAAAAGTTCCGGTTTAGGGCATAAACCCTAAACCCTAAACTCTGAACCTGCGGTGTTGACGGCTTAAGGGGGGTGGCACTCTGCTGGAAGATGACAGCTCCGGAGCATCTGCGGTCTCAGTTCCAGGCCTTCCATTCGCATTTTATTTCAGGGTTTAGGGTTGAGGATTTAAGGTTATGTTTCAGGGGTTTAGGGGGGTTTAGGGGTTCAGGGGTTAAGAGGTGTAGGGGTTAGGGTTTAGGGGTTTAGGGTTCGGGAGTTAAGGGTTTGGGGTTACTGGGTTCATCATGTGCAGTACAGCAGAGACCGCCTGCATTTATGGGGCCCTTGAGAACCGTGAACTAGTTGCCTTTCTAAGCCGCCGAAAAGGCCGTAGCAGTTTTAGGGCTTCAGGGTTCTTTCAAAGGCTCCTTTACGAGGTTCCTGAGTAGTACCCTTTTGCCCTTTTTATTTTTGGGTTCCCTTATTAAAGCCGAAGAGTACGAAAAAAGGGCACCCTTATCATAATGGGGCTACTCGGGAACCTAGCTTAGGGGGCCTTGTGCAACCGAATGTAATATGAGATAAGACAAGGTAGTACGAAATACCAGGGAACAATATGATACATTATGATACAGTATAGTATAGAAAAAACATCACGTAGTATAATGCAACATAGTACACCATAGCACAATATAACCTACTGTAGTATGGTATGAGGGTTTGTCAGTTGCCCAAAGGCACCATGTACCCATATAGTAGGTACTTAGGCCTTAAAGTACCCATATAGGGACCCCTTTATGGCCAAAGTACCTACTATACCTATAGTCTCCATTGTAGTCCTTTTTTTGGGTTTAACCAAATATATATTTAGGATCCTATAAGGTAACCCCTAAAAGGAACTACAATGGAGACTATAGGTATGGGTACATGGAGCCTTAGGGTTCCACAGACCACGGGGATCCCGGGACTACCAGGGACCTCGAGCCTGCAAGGACCCTGAGCCTCCTTTATAAAGGATCTATAAGGGTTCCTGTTAAGGGTTCCTATAAGGGATCTATAAGGGATCCTTTAAGGGTTCCTATAAGGGATCCACAAGGGTTCCTTTAAGGGTTCCTTTTAAGGGATCTATAAGGGTTCCTTCAAAGGTTCCTAGAAGGGATCTATAAGGGTTCTTTTAAGGGTTCCTATAAGGGATCTATAAGGGTTCCTTTAAGGGTTCCGGTTCCGGGCCAAACTCTGGAAAGCCTGCGAAGCATCCCCTTGCGGTCTCACAGGCACAGACAGGGAAACGAAGATCCATGCTAAGAGCTGAAGGGTTTTGGGTTTTGGGCCATGCTAGGAGCTCTACTATACAGTGTTTGACCCAGGCTAGGAGTTTTACGTTCTAGGCTTGGGAGTTTAGGATTTATTGGTTTTAAGGCTATATGGTTTGGGATTTAGGGTTTGGCATGGCGCTACTTGCGTTTCAGGTGCGTGGGAATGTGTTCGCTGCGTTTGGGGTGCGTGGGATTTTCTGGTGTGTTTCGTGCTGCCTTGCTTCCTGGACGTTGGCTGGCCTGGGGATTTCTGTGTATGAACACACACATATATATATATATATACATGTATATGTATATGTATATGTATATGTATATGTATATGTATATGTATATGTATATGTACATGTACATGTACATGTAGATGTACATGTAGATGTAGATGTAGATGTAGATGTAGATGTAGATGTAGATGTAGATGTAGATGTAGATGTATATGTATATGTATATGTATATGTATATGTTTATGTTTATGTTTATGTATATGTATATGTATATGTATATGTATATGTATATGTATATGTATATGTATATGTATATGTACACATATATATATATCTATAGATGTACATACACATATGTGCATGTATATATGTATAGAAATACATACACATACATACACATATAGATTTAAATATATATATGTAAATACAGACACATACATATACATATCATTATAAATATATAAATATAAATATAAATATAAATATAAATATAAACATAAATATAAATATGGGTACAGTGGACGTCAAAAAGTTGAAACATATGCACCCTGACATTCAGCACTCCATGAGCGAGCTTGTGCAAGTTCCAATCTTGGCATAATGTTCCAAAGTTGGAACATTCTGACTGGACCGGCCGGAAACCCNATGCACCCTGACATTCAGCACTCCATGAGCGAGCTTGTGCAAGTTCCAATCTTGGCATAATGTTCCAAAGTTGGAACATTCTGACTGGACCGGCCGGAAACCCAGTGTGGATGTCATCATGATTAGGCCATGGATGATATGGATATCATTAGGCTTGCGGGTGGGGGGGCACCCCGTAGGGGGGAAACAACCTAATCTAGGACTTACCTAAACCCTAAGCCCAGCTTCACCTGATTAGGGACCAAAAAAATACAAAACGAAACGCTGGGCCCTAAACCCGCCGACCCCTGTCTTGGGGAGCAAGGCACCCTAAACCCTAAGCCCGGTTTCCCCTAAAATTTGGGGACCTAGGCACATGCATGTGTCCTAAACCAGCCTGGAAAAACCCTGAAACGAAACCACCCCCACACACAAACCGCAACCCTATGCACCGGGGGGGCGGGGGGCGGGTTGGGAAGGACGGTTTGAGCCAACACAAACACGCCTATATACAGAAGCATGGGGAAGCGTCAGTGCTCTAGTGTGTGATTCAGTTCCTTCGAGCTAGGTACCCCAGTATGGTGCTGATCGCTATACCAGCTGGAGTTGCCGTACACGCATCTCTCGGCAATGCTGGTCGTAGTAATTACAGTTTCTATCTCTGCAATACTGGAGGGGTCCTTGCAGTTTCAGTTTCTCTCTTTCTGCAATACTGCAAAGGTCGTAATAATTACAGTTTCTTTCTCTGCAATACTGGAGCAGTTGTAGTAATTGCAGTTTTTTTCTGTTTGTAATACTAGAGCGGTCGCAGCAGTTGTAGTTGCTCTTTTTCTGCAATATTGGAGCGATCCTAGTAATTGCAGTTCCTTTCTCTCTGCAATACAGGTTCCAACTTTCCCTTTGGCGGGTTTCTGACCATGTTCCAACTTTAGCCTCCAAGATCAGAGTTGGAACCTGTGGCTTGGGATCAATTTGCTTCTGTGGACACATTCCAACTTTCCGGCTTCCACCATATACACACGCACANCTGACCATGTTCCAACTTTAGCCTCCAAGATCAGAGTTGGAACCTGTGGCTTGGGATCAATTTGCTTCTGTGGACACATTCCAACTTTCCGGCTTCCACCATATACACACGCACACACATATATACATATATACGTGTGTATATATGTATGTATAGACATATACATACATCTATATATGCATATATGTATTTTATATCAATACAAACAAAGACATATAATACATATATAGAAATATACACGTTTAGACCTTTTAGAACTTTTAGAACCTTTAGAACTTTTAGAAAAGAACTTCTAGAACTTTTAGAACTTCTAAAACAGAACTTCTAGAACTTTCAGAACTTTTAGAACCTATGAACTTTTCGAACTTTTGGAACTTCTAGAACTTTTAGAACTTCTAGAACAGAACTTCTAGAACTTCTCGAACTTTGAGAACTTTGAGAACTTTTAGAACTTTTAGAACTTTCAGAACTTTCAGAACTTTCAGAACTTTCAGAACTTTTAGAACTTTTTAGAACTTTTAGAACTTTTAGAACTTCTAGAACTTCTAGAACTTCTAGAACTTTCAGAACTTTCAGAACTTTCAGAACTGTTAGAACTTTCAGAACTTTTAGAACTTTCAGAACTTTCAGAACTTTCAGAACTTTTAGAACTTTTAGAACTTTTTTGAACTTTTAGAACTTTTTTAACTTTTAGAACTTTTAGAACTTTGAGTTCTTTTAGAACTTTTTGAACCTTTAGAACTTTTAGAACCTTTTAGAACTTTTAGAACTTTTAGAACTTCTAGAACTTCTAGAACTTTCAGAACTTTTAGAACTTTTAGAAAAGAACTTCTAGAACTTTTAGAACTTCTAGAACAGAACTTCTAGAACTTTCAGAACTTTTAGAACTTTTTTAACTTTTAGAACTTTTAGAACTTTTAGAATTTTTAGAACTTCTAGAACTTCTGGAACTTCTAGAACTTTTGGAACTTTTGGAACTTTTAGAACTTTTAGAACTTCTAGAACTTCTAGAACTTTTAGAACTTTTAGAACTTTTGAACTTTTAGAACTTTTAGAACATTTAGAACTTTCAATACTTTTTGAACTTGCAGAACTTTTAGAACTTTCAGAACTTTTAGAACTTTAAATTCGTAGAACTTTTTACGACTTTTAACTCGTGAAACGCCCACGCGCCCGAAATGCAACGAGCGCGCTCCCACGCGCCCGAAATGCAACCAACCCTTGGCATGTTGGTTTTCGGTAGGTTTCCGTCCAAGTGGACTGTCCAGAGCCCGATGCACTCGGGCCTTTTTCTTCCCTTTATAGCAACCCTTTCAAGGCCAAGTATACACTATATAGGTGCATGGAGCGTGGGGTAAAGGGATCTTCGTACCTTCCTGGCATGAGGATGCAGGGTGGAAGATCGGTGCAAAAGCAAAAGAAGGGATTTTTAGCTGTTTATGCTTACCGCGGCTTCGAAGCATCGTACTCACCAGGTGGATGACCCCCAGAGGCCAGGAGCAAAGTCGGTTTGAACGGTTTCATGGCAGATGGTACCTTCAGAATCATTGCAACCTGCTCTTGTGGCAACTCTTGTGCCCGAGTATGCAACGCCTGGTACTGCCCTGAACTGATCGGAGCATATCTTCTGTCTCCTCATGTTGGGACAGCATCGACGCCACTGTTGAATGCCACAACATGCTTCTATGCTTGTGCTGCATAAACACCTTCATATTTCTACCGGGTTATCTTTGCCTCCCAGCAAGTCATGGTTGCATTGCTGCCAAGGCATGAATGATGCTTGCAAGCTTCTGATTTGTTGTTGCGAAAGCCTCAGGCGTGCGGTTAACGAGCTTGCGTGAGTATGGTGTCTAGATTTTGCGTATAGGGGCCCCTTCCCCTCAGCCCAGCGCCGCCAGGAGAAAGGTGGAGTCAGCAACAACTCTTATACCCTAAACCCTTAAACCTTACAGTTCCCTTTACAGGGACGCAGTATGCACCGCCTTTTCGCGCCTCTTGGAGCTCGAGCAGCAGGGGAGCTCCTTCACGGGGGGCTTCTTATAAGCATGGTAGTACGAGGAAGTATCTGTAAGTGATAAGACTAATCATGTATAACAATCCGACTACTTATAAAGTCATAACGATTATGCATACAAACACTTTTTATACTCGCAATACTAGCAAGATCTCTCTTTAGAGGGCCCCTAGCTGGTAGGTTTTACCACACATAGGATATCGTGTATACTTAGACCTGAAACGGATTCCTATGTAATTAAGTACTTTAAGGAACTTGAAGGCCTAGAGGTGTATACTAGATAGGTACATGGAGCCTCATGAATGAAGCAGTGCACCACATGATGCAGCTCTTCCACGAGGCAGCTTCCTGTGGCGATGACCTTGAAAACCCTAAGCCCCTATTCACCACAGCCAGCGAATCGTGTTCAACTCGTGGAAAAATCGCGGCTGACCGATGTTACTACAGCGGCCTTAATAATTACCTATACTATTTTGGGGGGTTCCTTGTTTTTCGTATAGTATATTATAACCCAAAACCCTATTCTAATTTTTAAGGCCCCTATAGTACGGGCTCCCTGCGGTCGCAGGCAAGCACCTGCGCCATGAGAATCGGCAGCTGCTGGTAGGACGATGTAATGGTCGGGGCCGTCGCCTGAGATTGGGTCGGGTTTGGAGTCTGGCAAGGCATGGTTTTGTCCATGAGGGTCGCTTAAACCCTAAACCCCTAAACCTGAAACCCTACGATGGTCATAGGCTCTCGCAGTACAGGAGGTAGTTGCCGACTGGAATGTTTTGTGTTCAGCGTGTTTGGTTTGCGGCTATGTGGAGCTCAGATCTGCACTTAAGGGTTTTGGGTTTTGGGTCCATCGCACCTTGCCAGAGGAGCGCCCTGTGCTGGACATTGTCCGGCAGCCAGGGCCTCAGCACATCAGCAGAGACTGTGCAGAGCGGTTTACTCATAGGCCCCATAGTAGTTCCTTGTCGGGATTACCTTATAGGATTCTAAATATGAATCCCAGAAAGGGACTACTACGGGGTCTATGGGTAGTGTTTAGGGGAAGATACTCCATGCAACACAGAAGCATCTCAAGACGGGCCGTAGTCGTCATTTCAATATATAGAGGCCTTAATAATTAGAATAGGGTTTTGGGGCCCATTATACCATAATCAGAATAAGGAACCCCCAAAATAGTATTGGTAATTATTTAGGCCCCTATAGTAGTCATGTCGGTGTATTGAGAGAAGTTCGTGGAATCGATTGGCGTGAGTATGGGTTTGAAGCGAAAGTTCGCATGGATCAGGCAGGTGCTGGAACTCACAATTTGAAGTCACCATGTTTATGTTTAACTCTGTAGATCCCTATTATGGGAACTTAATTCATGGCTTACTGTAGATCCCGAAAACTGGGAGCTTGGAACACATTCCCTGACAACTAGAATACATAAACCCTAAACCCTCTAAACCCTATACTAGAATACATTCCTTAAACAATTAACCGGAACCCTGACAGAGTTTGAGCTGGCGCCCGAGTCTCATCCACTTGCTCACGACAACGTGTACCTGAACACTTAAAACCACCTAAGCCTTGAATCAGGGTTTAGGGTTTACAGGGTTTAGGGTTTAGGGTTAAGGAAGGTTTAGGGTTTAGGGCACTTAAAACAACCTAAGCCTTGAATCCTAACCCTTGGAAACCACCGAAGCATGAAACCTAAAGCTAGAAATCCGAAACCTGCCAAAGCTGTCGTGGTTCCGTTTATATACATCCTCCATTCCATTCATACGCTACGAGTGCAAGTAGCCTCACCCTCCCCGTCTTGATTCACAAAACTCCTTTCATGAATCCTTAAACCCTAAACCGCTAAACCCTGAACCCTGCACCCCAAAACCCGAATACACAATGCCCCGATACAAAACCCTAAACTGAACCCGCAAACCCCAAAGCCTAAACCGAAGTTTGTGGGCCTAGACCCTAAACCCCTAAAGCCCTTAAGCCATAAACCCAAAGCACATCTCCAAGGACCGCTCAGCCAGCGCTCCCAGAACTCTCCAGCTTCGGTGAAGTTCGAGCCTCGGCCCCCTGAGGGTGTAGGGTTTAGGGTTTAGGGGTGTTTCTAGGGCGCTGGGGGCTTTCTGAGGTGCTTGGGTTTGTTGGGGGGTGTTTAGGGCTTTGAAGGGTTTTTTGGTATATTGTGCTTCGGGCTTTTCTGGTGTGTTTTTTGGTGGGTTTCGGGGGTGTGTAAAATGGAGCACCTGGATGGGCTGCCAATGCAACACATCCGCCGACATGCCCAGCAAGCGACAGCGAAAGACAACAAGCAATACTTGACAATGCTGCATACCATATCCCTGTGGCGCAAAATAGCCCAAAGTGGGTACGATTTATTTTTTGAGACAATTAGACCCCAAAGTAGGTACTATTCTCCGTGCTTCCGTCCCGCTTACCTAAACTTGCTGAAGTGAGCCAAGAGGAGAGCTTTGTCTGATGTTAAAACAGCCTCCGAAGTCAGTCTGCTGAGAGTCTCTTTCGGTTCCGATCTAGCACACCTTGGTGTTGCCAGCCCTGGCTCTAAGAATCATGTGGGATTCAAAACCTGAGAAATGGCGAAGCAGCAGAGAATTTTTGCACAGACTGTCGGCTTCTTCCTGTGAGTTGGGCTTATTCGGGTTTATGTAAGGGGTTATGGGCCTTCACCCAAGGCGCGCTGGCAGTCCCGGCTTCGGCACTTCTGGTTGGGCGTGAGTGCCCAGTGGAATGTCACGACCCCTTCGTCTCTTGGGGGGTTCTGCTCGTCGGGAGGTTTAATATCGGGGCTTAAATAATCACCAACACTGTTTTGGGGGTTCCTTATCCTATAGTTACAGTATAATGGGCCCCCCAATACCCTGTTCTAATCATTAAGGGCCCTATACCTTATGTGCGGGCTTTTTGGGACTCTGGGCTGTTTTATAGTATAATGGGTTCCAAAACCTTATCCTACTATGGAGGCACACTATGTTGAAGCCGGAAGCATGAGCATTTTCTGGACCCAAAATCGTGCCCTCAAAACCACCAGCCTTGCACGTGTCCTGATACGTACTTGGTGGGACCCGGT
>BGNK01004264.1:530-15122 GCA_003297005.1 Symbiodinium sp. clade A Y106
CCCCCCAGCCCCCCGCACAAGATAAAACAATGCTAGAGTGCCTGGCTTCGTTAGGGGAGTTCTTCGGTCCGTGGATTGACGGACCTGTGTCCGGTTCCATCAGTTCCATCTCCTCAAAAACTTTAGTCGGAAGCCAGCGCCAGAAGCGCCAGAACTAGAAGCCCTCCGAAACGCGCGAGCTCTCAGGGCGCCTCGAAATCTTTGGCGGGCCCCGCACGCAGCAGCAGGTGGCTAATCTGCCAGGCTTGGAATATTGAATAGGGCTCAGCTCCCCGTGCTGGAAGCTCTGCCTCCTGCCCCATGGAGCTGAGCTGGTCGTTGAGCAATGGATCCAAGCTGACGGCCTTGGGGACCTCCGAGACTCATGGCGTCGGAGATTTTCCCCAAACTGTGCTTGCCAAGACTGAGTGGCGCCTGATCGAAGGGCGACTTCGCCGCGGCCCTGGGCGAGGTGCTTTCGCGTGCCAGCAACAGTACTCCAGCGCCGGGCTTCAGCGCCGGATGGTTTTTAGTAGATGCGGAATGCTATACCTGCACGTTGCACAGCCCTGCTGACAGAGATTGGAACTTTTCGACGTGACCCGCACAAAGCTTCTTGTAGCCTACACCTCGCGATTTAAGGTCGGACTTCGTGGTTCCGGAGAAGTAAAAGACTTAAAACGGCAGTTGTGCAAGGCACCCAGCTATTCTGCAGAGCCACCTCAGTCTTAGGACAGAATCATTACAACCCCAAGAGGTGTAAACACCCTAAACCCATCTCAACACCCTCCACAGCTCCACCCCCCCTTCCTCTCTACATCAATGCCGCAGCCGGGGCGCAAGGTGTGCAGCCGGGGCGACCTCGCCGGCCGGACCTGGGCCCGTGCGGAGACCAGAAAGTGAGATGATCATTGAAAGATCATGATAATCTCATCATGGATTATAATACTGAAGGGATAACCTCGGAAAGCAGCAGCAAGTAGCAATACAAGCATGGCCAATGTTGGAACTCCAGGAGATGAACTCTTCGGAGTTCGGGGGGGGCGTTGCTGCAGTTGAGTGCATTTAGCGGTTGCGTAGGCCACGGGTCAGGCAGGATGTTAGGGGACCCTTGAACTCTCAATGCTCCTGATGCTGAAGATGGAAGAGCCTCAAAGGCAGCACACTTTCAAGGATCCCGGCAGTTTCCATGGCATTTGCCGTCAGCGAAGACACGGCTCCGCCAATTTCACTCTCAGGACTGTCACTGTTGATGTTGCTGAGTGTTGGGGCTAAGGTATAGCTTCGTGGTCTTGGAGCACGTGGTGTGGCAAACCTTCTGGTATTTTTCCGTCGTGAAAGAGTGAAAGCTTCCGGCTTGACAAGCTTCCTCGAATCCGCAAGCCTCTCTATGCCCACAGCATGTCAACTACTCACACCCGTATACTACTGAGCAGGCGCGGGCGGCCAGACTTCGGAAGACCCTGTCGCGCACCGTCAGAAGCAAGGAGCCCTCAGCGCCGATGTGCGGCCGTGCTCCGGCAATGCTCTGCCACTTTTCCTCTTCTCTGTTAAAAAGGTCGGGCTCAGAGCATTGACAGCGGAGAACGCTTGCCGGACTGCCTTGCTGGAGAGTCTTCACGAAGTTCGGTCTGTTGCTAGGACTAGGAGGAGACACTACGTGTATTGCGCAGTGAGCTACACAGCATTCAGCTACTGATGTACTATGATGGGAACTGGGAACCATAGATACACACCTTCGTACCTAGATACAGACAGGCAGGACGGACGGACGGACAGACAGCTGTCTGGGTCTGACTATTAGCGATTCAGCGTTTTTCGTAGCAGCTTCGAGTGAGGGAAAGAGCATGTATACACAGAGACACAGAGACAAAGAAAGAAGCTCGGGAGCCCCGCGGCTCGTCGTCATCGTCCGTTGACTTCGCAGGCCGGGCCTTCACTGCCGCAGCCTGGCACCGGGAAGCAAAGGCCCGCCGCCACTGCAAGGGATCGCTAGGAATTGTCTTGGCTAGGAGCACCTCAAGCCCTTCAGGCTGAATCTGCCGGACTTCGATGGTCCACGCATGATAACGCCTAAATCCCCAGATGTCCACCAAGCTACGCCTGGGCCAAAGAAAGGCGCCTTTCTGTTTTCGATGGCCGGGTGGCTCAGCAGCTCCTGCCAAAGAGCCCCCCGTCACTTCTCGTGAGCTGCTGCTGCTCTGCTGCGAAGCGAGTTTTTCTCTTCGAAGAGCGCAAGCGAAGAGCGCCAGCCCCGGCCTCTAAGACTTGGGCCCCTCGGATGCAGTTCGTGAGAGGCAGATGGCCGACCTCAGTGAAAGCACCGAGCCTTAGCTCTTCAGCGCCCGCTGTAACCGCAAGACGAGGCTGCTTGGTCTCAAGCTTAACCTCGCCATGACCTAAACCTCTGCAAGCTCCCGGAGCAAGGTCGCATCCTTGTTTTGTCCCGTTCGCAGAGCGCCGAGAGCCGGGCAGGGGCCTCGAGCGTGTAGATGAACTCATCCGGCCTCGGAGGGCTCTCGGAGTCCAGCGGAACTCTCCGTAATTTTGGGGCATCTGCAATCTGCTGGTGCCCGTGATCCTTTTCTGGAAGCAGGGTGCAGTTCAGCCACCCACACATCGGCTGGACCCCGAATCCTGCCCTGGCACTCATGGCAAAGCAAATCTTCAAACACCTGAGACGGATAGCCCAAGTTCAACGAGATTTGTCGCCTGATCCCTCTTGGGGATTTGGCGAGGATCTCTAAACACCCGCATCCTAAAGCTCAGCGGGCCAAGACTCCGCATCTCGTAAGAAAAGTCATCGAAACCCTAGACTGCTCCGACGCTGCAGGCTGCAGGGGCCGGGCCAGTTTCGATTCTTCCAGGTGTCAGTGAACCAGGAGACCTGCAAACGCGCAGGGCGTCCAACATGTCCGAAGCAACACGATCTCAATCTCATCCCGCACCCAAGATGCGACCACGAGAGGACCTCCGGGAGGGGAGGCTCGTAGCCCTTTCTTTCACTCGCATTAGGGCACCTCCTCCGCGAACTTGTCGAACTGTCCTCGGACCCTCTTCCTGGGCCGAGGGCTCGCCAAGCAAAGCTTCCGAAGCAAGTGGAGCTAGGGGAGCCTGATCGAAAATTAGCAGAAGGATGCCGACCCCTCGGAAGCCCCCATGTGGCTCCGAAGTAAATGCAAGCAGCGCATTGTACTAGGGTAAACGACACCTCAGGTTTGACGGAGAGCCACGCCTTAGAATCACAGTGTGCCAGAAAAACATTGGGTACTGTGTACAGTGTATAGATTTCTTGCTCTTTCAAGCCATTCAAGCCCAGCTTCCAGATCTTTCGCTGCGGGCTGAAGCCGAAACGTCCCTGCCAGGGTGCAGGGCGCAGGCTGAGTTGGGCGAAGACAGCGACGGCAAGAAGCCACTTGCAGCTTCAACTGTGCAGAATGCACACTTCAGCGATATCCCCAAGTTCGCACCGCGAGGTGCTTGCCGAATCCTGCCTCGCTGTAGTGTTGCCAGAGCGTCTCCATCGCATCCATGTCCTGTTCTTCGATCTTCCGCACCTGGCGCCGGTGCTTCTTGTGGCACGACTCCGAGAGCTTTCCGGAAGGCGCAGATAACAGAGGGTGTGGTCTCTTGCTGACGAACGAACGTTTCGCCCAGCCACGAGGCTTGACCCAAACATGGCAGATCTCCCAGGTGGGGATTCTACAACCCTTCATCGCTGAAGGCCCTTGGCTGCTCATGGAAGGCCAATAAGTCTGCCTCGGCGAAGTAGACCCAACCTCTCTTCACCGCAGCCTGCACACATGGCCCAATGACAGAGGCCTTTGTGAGCTCTGGATTCGAAGGGTGATTGCAACCCGTGGGCGGAGCGCCCAGAGTGCTGCGGTGGAGCTACCAGGACTGCTCGCTGCAAGACGTCACAGCCCGAGCCCAGGGCCTCCCCACCCAGTTCGATGAGCAGGCGTCGTGTCTCCGCATCTGCAGCCTGAACGGGTGAGAGAGGCTTTCGATCGCTTGGCACGGAGACCGGCACAACTCCGCCATCTTTCCGTCCTCCTGAATCCTGTACTTGAGATCGACATTCGGACCGCCTGATATTCAGACATGAAGATGGCGTTGGCTCGTACCGCTGGACTGTCCAGTGACATTTCGCGATTTCCCATTGCCGAGTTTGACTAAACTCCGTAATTTACAAATACACTTGAAGACCGTAATTCCTCAGTCCCTGCTGTTCTGCTGCTTGCACGAGCTGCAGTTCCCAGGCAGGCCTTCGCAGGCCTCTTGCTTCGACCGGCGTCCACAACTCGAAGATTTCAACCAACTCGGAACCCTAAACCCTAAACCACTAAACCCTAAACCACGCATGCTCCGCCTTGAAATCTTTCTCCTTCAGGACCTCCTCAAGCTTGCTGAAATCCGCGCCTCAGTTTCGCTTTCCGGTCTTCCCTTCCGCCCTTCCCCATCCGGGCTTTGGCTGTAGTGGAAGGTGCTGAACACTAAGAATCCTTTTCGGTACCCGGTCCGAGAAAGACTCTCGTAGCCTGCTGTGAATGCCCTTTGTGAAGATCTGCACGGATGCATGTATCCCTTTCATCTGCACACATCTGGAGCTTTACAAGCAGCACGACGTTTGCACTCGGCACGTAAAAGCAGCGACTGGCGGCTGGAAAGCAAACCCCGTCGAGTGCCGCACCGAGTGTTTCGGGCGAGGACAAAATCGATGCCTCGGGGCTCCAGGTCATTGTAACGAAGAGCGTTGGGCTTCGTGCCGTGCTTAGCATGCTCTCTTCACTCAAGACTTGCAGTTTCAAAATCTATATCCCCACGTTGAGAGCTACATGACTTCACCATGAATTCCGCAACTTGTAGACCATAGCACTTCTTGCTCGCTGCTCCTCTCAAACACTGTAGGCCTTTTGGAAGGATTTGCTCCCCTCTCTCAATTGATGTTTCGAGCAGCTTGCTCCCTGCTCCTCCTTCCTGAATGCTCAGGAACCCCTTTCGAGCAGATAGGGTCCGGGTTCTCACAAGCAGCAGGTCAGGTCCTCTTTCTCAAATGCTCCAATCTGTTTCAGCGGATTGCTGTTCCTGTGGTTGAGGGGGAGCGATGATTTATGCTGTCTATTTTTTGGTTTTTGTTTGTCTATTTTCCTGGTTTTAGTTGTGTTTTCCTTGGTTTTCGGAATCTAGCCTGGTGGCCGTGACCGTTCTCCGCCTCTGACTGGAATTCTTTTTTGTGTATTTTTCTGGTTTTTCTTGTGGATTTTTCGGTTTCAAAGCTTCCCAAACCTCTCCGCTCGTCTCGCGGCAGCTGCTGGACTGTCAGATAAACACGCCTCCCTCATTTGGCGATTCCGGTTCATCATATACATTAAACACGCCCCCTTACTTGGCAGATTCATCATATCTCTACAACACGCCCCCTCATTGGCGATTCCGGTTTATCACATATTTTGAACACACCCTCTTACTTGGCGATTCCGGTTCATCATATATCTTAAACATGCTCCCTCTCCGGATTCATCAAGAAACTTAATTAACACGCCACCTCATTTGGCCATTCCGGTTCATCATATATCTACAACACGCCCCCTCATTTGGCGATTCCGGTCCCTCATATATCTACAACACGCCCCCTTGCTTGGCGATTTCGGTTCATCATATATCTTAAAAATGCTCCCTCATTTTGCGATTCCGCATTCATCAAAAAGCTTGATTAACACGCCCCCTCATTTGGCGATTCTGGCTCATCCTATATTTTAAACTCGCCCCCTCACAGGCGATGCCGCTTCATCATATATCTTAAACACGCCCCCTCATTTGGCGATTCTGGTTCGGCATGTATCTATAAATCTATAACACCTCCCAAACACAATGATGGCCTCATGAGTTTCAAAAAAGGAAATTCACGCACTTTGCAGGAAAGCTTGCACGGTTTAAAACAGCGGGGGGATTGGGGGGAGCGCAGGCCCCCCCCATTTGCAAACACAATGCTCGCGTGATGGGTCTCAAAAAGAACCATATGCTTCAGAGTAACCTCGCACGGCATAAAAAGGCGGTGGGGGGGTTGGGGGGGGGGGGGGGGGGNGGGGGGGGGCGCAGCCCTTCCCCGCCCATTTGCCAACACAACGCATGATGGGCTTCGAAAACACTCCTTGAAGCAAGCTTGCACGGCTCAAAAAAGCGCGGGGGTGTGTCTTTCGTTCTTCCTCGCCTGTTCGTCTCTCTTCTTCCGCTAGCACTCTAACATAATATAACATAGTAAACCTTAAGAATGACATGAGATGGTACGACACCACAAAACTAATGTGACATTATCTGACATAGCATAACATAGCTTATTATAACATATAATCACATAGTAAAACAGAAAGCAATACACTATAATATAATATGACATAGTACAAAACAACATCTTAGTTTATACTGTAATATACTGTAACGTAGTATCTAGTGAGAATCTAGTGTGTGTGTGTATATATAACATAATATTCAGTATATTATGTAATATTATGTTACTTTATGTTATATTATTTATATTTTGTTATGTTATGTCGTCTTATGGTATATTCTAATAACCTAAATTATGTACTATTACTACTCTATTGGTTGTTTCTTTCTGTCTGTATTTATTTAATGGTCTTTCTCTTTCGTGGCTTCCAATTTTGCTTGTTTCTTGCGTTTTTTGTTGCTTTCTTCCTTTGTTTCTGTGTGAGTAGTTGTTTCTGTCCTCCTCTCATTCTTTGTGTGCTTCTCTGTATGTTTCGTTCTTGAGTTATGCCTTTCTTTCGGTGTATCTTTCTTTCTTCATTTCTCTGGTCTTTGCTTCTTGCTGTCTATCCTGCTGTCGTTCTTGCGTTCTTTCTTTGCTCCGTTCTCTCTTTCTTTCCATCTGGTCGTCCTTGCTTGCCTTCTGTCTTTCGATATTCGTTTCTGCTGTTCTGTCTCTCTGTCTTTCCTGCGTTCTTATTTCCTTGCTTCTTTCTGTCCTTCCTTGTTTCTCTCCTTGCTTCTTTCTACCGTGCTTTTCTGTCGTCCTTTGCTTCCGTCTTCTTTCTTTCTTTCTTTCGTCCTGCTTTCCTTCCTTCCTTTCTTTCTTTGTCCCCTTCCTGGTGTTTTGCTTTCTTGCTTTCTTCCTTTGTTTCCGTCTTCTTTCTTTCTCTCGTGCTTCTTTCCTTCCTTCCTTTCTTTCTGTCCTTCGTCCTTTCTTTCTTTCTCTCCTTCCTGGTGTCTTGCTTTCTTGTTTTCTTCCTTTGTTTCTTTGCTCGTTTATTTCTTTCCGGCTTCCGTTTCTCTCCTTCTTCCTTTCGTCTGCGTTCAACCTAAAACCAGAAAAATATACAGAAAAAACCAGAAAATCGACAAAAAAAATACGGTACCCGTTGAAGGCACGTTTGTACATTTGTGCAGATAGAAAGATGAGCAGACAAGTAGATACATAGATTCACAGATAGCCGGGCCAGCTAGCTAGCTAGCTGGGTTAGCTAGGTAGCAGGCGGGCAGGTACGAAACGTCAATGTAACGAAATCGCAAGCAGGCAGAGAGACAGGCCTCTCGCCGTGGACTGCAGATAGCATGTCAGTGGGGTGGCATTAGGTCGGCTCTGCAATTCAGGCGAGCCGAGTAAGCTCCACACGGCTCGCCTCACCCGGCACCTGTCTGCTACCGAACGTTGAACGTATCGCTTGATTTCAGGCTCCGGCAAGCGGAGGCAGGCTTTGGAAAGTTATGCAGATGCCGAGGATTCTTGAAGGATGGTCAAATTGACTTTGCTTGCCGCATGCCCGGTGCCCTTGCAATGTTCTGAGCTGGAGACTTACTGACACCCTGAACGCGGACGGCAAAGGGACTCTTCGTGACGATTTTAGGCCGTCGCGGACTTCTGGTACACACAACCCAAAAGAAGCTTTCGAAGGTCGAATGAAAGTGAGAAGAACACACTCCCATTACCAAGGTCTCAAGACACGAAGAAATGGCGTGCAGAACATCCCTCGCAAGATCCCGCCCTTTCAGGCTCTCCACAAACACACAGCACCTACCCCCGAGGTCCAGCCTTCTCAAGCCCGCACCGCCAAGCCTTGGCCGCTCGGAGAAGGGCGCTCGGTTTGGAGAGTTCGAGCCATTTCTGAGTGACGCGTCGGGCATCTTTGGGTGCAAACACTTCAAGTTCCAGGGCCACGGTGGCTTTGGTCGAGCCTGCAGGGCTGATGAATTGATAACGGAATTTCGCAACGACTTCATCTACCAAGTCGACCACCGTCAAGTGCACAAGTTCCGGAATCCTTTCGATCACTTCTCAGTCGAGTCTACCCGGTTTGACCAAGGCACTCACCCAGAGGCCCGTGAACCCGAGACCAAGATCTGTGGGGCCCCGGCGCGGCCCGGGCATCGGCGCCTGGCACTGGACTGGACATGTCAAGTGCATCAGTTCCTGAGTTACGAATATTATGCGAGCGAAGTAAAGCATACGAAACCCCGACGCACCCGAAGCCCCCAAAAAGCCCTGAAGCTTCCTCGAAGCCCAAGGGATCCTTCCCAACAGGGCTTCAATGCATCCCTGCAAGCACGTTGCCTCGAGGCGCTGGAGCTGCCGGGTGGATGCCGAGAGCCACGAAAGCACTGGCAAGATGGGAGCTTGGCGGAACGCACGAGGGACTCCTCATCCCCAGGCTTGAGATCCAGAGACAGATCCCTTTGCTACAGAGCCCTTTGCCCTTGCACCCCACGGAAACCTTCTCCATGCTCGTGTCCGTGCCTGGAGGCCCAGTAGCAAGCCAGTGCCAGGGCAACGGAACGCCAGAGGCGAACCTCACGGTCTTCCAGCAGTTCAGCAGAACACAGAAGATCTGATGCTGACACACCGCAGTATAGCAATCCTCGTGCCTATCAATGCTGAGAAGACGAAAGCAACGGGGGGGGAAAGAGAGAGGGAGAGAGAGAGTTCAAACAGGCAGGAGCCGTGGTGGGAGGGGGTGAACCGCTGAGCCTTCAAAAGCGAAAGCCTCCAAAGCAATTTCCGACAGCTCTTTACACCCGAAAGTCTCCCACGCGCTCGCGCCCCCAGGCCTGCTGGCGATCTGCTCGGGCGGCCATGGCTCGGAAGTGGCAAAAAAGCAAAAACCACTTCCGCTTGGCTTTCCACGGCCGACAACAGACAACAGACACACTCCTGCAGCTGCTCCGGGACGTACTCACACTACCACCGATACGAGCTGTCGGAATCCAGAATACAGAGAAGCCCGAGCATGTCGAAGGTGCGGAAGGCGTTCGGAGAATTCAAAAAACAGAGCCCGAACGGCTGCAGTCTCTGTCCGCAGCTAGCGCAGGAACGATTGCCGTCTGCAGCTGCAGCAACACTCGACATGCGAGGTGGGAACGGCATGTCGGGGGCCTGCCGTTGTGTTGGCTTTCTAAGTTCGCACCGGGGTTTACTGCTTCAACTTCATAGGGTGAGAGAAACGGACAGTGCGCCTCATAGCTTTCCCACTTCGATTACTTGGGCCCCAGAGTGAGAAACGAGCTTGAGACCCTAAACCGTCGCTCCCTGTTTTTGTCAACTCAACATAGGAGCATGCCTAAAACGATGCTTAATATGAGGGGCGGAGTTTGAATAACAATAGGATGTAGATCTTTCATTTTGAAGGTCGCCAGCGGAAGGTTGCTGCGCTTGCTTCAAATGTTCTCTTTAGGAGGAAGTGTTGGGGTCCATTGCTTGGGGAGTATGAGTGAAAACTTCGGGTCTTTCCTGCGAGTGGACAGGAAGATCTAAGCTCGCTTTTGACTTCTGGGGTTTTGTGGATTGAAATACGACAGGTTCCTTGTTGGGCCCCTTGCCACGGCAGGCAACAATCGCTGGCTTGGAGCTTTGCGGCTAAAGGAGGCCGCCACGAACGAACGTCCCAGCACCACAATCACAAGCCCAGGTTTTCATTTTCTGCCCAGAAGTCGCTAAAGTTTCTCGGGCACGGAGGCTGCAGAGCCGCAGCCCCTCGCTCTGCCTCCCAAACTGCAGAGCTAGCAGAGCTAGCGGAGGCAAGCGTCCAAGGCATGGAGTCATAGTTTTTAGGGTCCTGCATCGGAGTTCCTGGGATCTTCCCAGCCTCCGACTCCAGTCTCTGGACGAGGGCACTCCTGAGCCGCAAACACCGGGAACAAAGAAGGTCTGGCCAAGTCCGCCAACCTTAATCCCCCCGAAGCCGCCGAAGCACAAGGTGTCTTGCAGTGCCCGGTCGGCTTGAAGAGAATCGAGAACGTGCGCCAAGTCCTCGCTGTCTCAGCATGCAAAGGATTCTGAGGCTTTGAGTATTCTCTTGCAGCGAGGGGCTTCCACTTCCGAAGCTGCAAAGGGTTTTTGGAAGAACCGACAGAATGGAATTGGGCTCTCCGTGCCCTCGAATAGGGAATGCCTAGGCTGCGCGCCACCGGCTTGGGACTGCAGGCCACCCGGCCCAGGCCGACCCCCTCGCCAACCTCTCCCCGAACGGCCCTCGTCGGCGGCCTCCGGGCCACAGACGCGGCCACGAAGTCGTGCAGTGGGCGGCGGCGGCACTGCCGCCCTCGGTCGCCAGCGGGTTTTGGGCGTTTTTCTTTCTTGCGAAAGGGCCGAAAGCAGCTGAGCAGCATCGCGGGAAGCGCGGACGGCGTCTGCGGCGTCTGGTAGCTGTGTAAAGCAAGGCTCCAGACTCTTTCGATGACTCCGCAGCGCAGATGAGATGAGATGCAGGCGCCGTGGAGCGGTGACTCCGCAAGCGACGCCAGAAAGCCCTTCAAAGGGAGCCAGGTCGAGGACGCTGGGGGAGCGGTCCCTCGCCCGCCGATCTTCTCCCAGTCCAGGCCCCAATCGACGAAGACCACGTGGCCAAGGCGGCGCGTGCAGCTGGCGGCCTTTTGTAACAGCACCGAACGCAGCTCCGCTGGGTCCTTGAACTTCAGGCTCCAAAGCTCGCTGACGTCGTGCCGGGCAGTCGATGCGGAGGCACCGGCAGGGCAGCACTCCGCGCCCAGCAAGCTCCGCTTCTTCCGACTCCTCTCCGTTGCTGCAACTTCCTCCTCCTCCTCGTAGCCCAGCTCCCGCTGCATTCGCACGAGCTTCCGGACCTCGGGGCTCCGCCTCAGTGTCGCCAGCTCTCGCCGCGCTCGCCGTTTCAGCCGGCGCTGGCCCTCCGTCGTCTGAGCGCTGGGTGTGGGAATGCAGCGCCCGCAGCGGCTCTCGTCGAAGCGCGCCGCGAGGCTTCGGATCTGCCTCCAGAGCCCTGGCCCCATACGCAGTGAGGGGCCCAAGAGGTGCGACAGCATCCTCCTGACAAATTCGTCAAAACCGCCGGGCCCCAGGATGTCTTCAGCGCGGAGAGTGAGGACCCGAGGGTCGTCTTTCACGGAATTGTACACCGCCCACATGTCTGCAATGGTGTTTCCCCGGTGGAAGCCGTGCTGCCGACGCAGATGGAGCTTCGCCTCCAGCCTTCCAACGCGAACGAAACCCGACAGAGAAATCTCTTGCCTGCGATACTCGTAGTAAATTAGTACAGGGATCATGGAGCAGCTTCCTCTCTCGTGCAGTCACAGGGCTTGAGTCCCTCCGCCACCGAAAGGTTCTGAAGCACCTTCGGCCCGGAGCCGGGTGGGGCATCACCTTCTCATGTGCATGGCTTGTCTAGATTCAGGTTAGCAAGCAGACACTCCCTTACTGTGGCTACATGAACTGACCTTGGTAGGCGTGATAGGCATAGCCAGAGACCAGCATTTCCAGCGGAGAGCGCAGGATGTGCACAGCTCGATACTTTGGGCACCTCTGCTCCAAGACCTGTGCACGAAACGTGGTCAAACGAGTATTTCAATCTGTAAAAATATAACATGCTATATTCTACTATACTAGACAAGACTATATCGTACCTTAAAATGTTTTACATTATCTTCTGTCTTGTCCTATATTGTATTACATTGTAGTACGTCCTATTATTGTGTGGATCTACTTCATCCAAACAACCTTTACAAGGATCGCGGAATCGCTGGACAGGACATGCCTGAAGCGAAAGTGCTGCTGCCTCTGCCAGAACCACAACCGAAGACGATGCATGCATGTCAGGATGCACGGATGCATGCATGGATGGATGTGCATCGGACAGCGTCTTTCGTTGATGGTACCACAATTGCTTGCTGATGATGCCGGGATTTCTGTCTTACGCTGGCCCTTTCTATGCTAGACCTGGCTTTTCGTCATGCTGCGCATCGGCAAATTTCAATTCGATACGGCTCAGCGCCTGTACTGCAAGGACAAGTTATTCTACTGCTGTGGCTGTGGAGTGCCTGATCGGCGATCGGTACTATTTCTGTGGTTGTTGATTCTCTAGGTCTCCGGGAGGGCTGGATTGCGAAAACCTCGGCCATGTGCTGCTCCGGCTGAGGTCCCGACATTGGCGACAATGCGAATAAGCGTAAGTTGCTTATGCGGTTCCTACACGCAAGTCCTATTCGCAAAAACTCGAGCTGAAGTCAGAAGTTTTTCTCACGCAAGGCATTGCTATGGCCTTCGGGCTGCTGCACCACGTCGAGCATCAAAAGACAAGACTGAATTCTTGAGTGTGTAGCTGCAATCCAACTCGAACCAAAACATGCGCACGCTTCCGGACTTAAACTTAGTATGCTTAATTGCCTTACCTATCCGTCTGTTTATTCATACATCTGCGTATACATATACATATACGTATAAATATACAAGTACATGTACGTATACCTCAACATCTACATGCCATATTTAAAATTCAAATCTGTATTTCGAACTATTGTGTATGTATATATATATATATATATAGATGTATATATATATATACATACGCATATACATATACGTACAGTATAACAATGTGTGTGTGTGTGTATAAATATATATATATATACACACATATATATCATATGTATATATATATATATATGCTCTCGGGTCCCGGGCCCCCACCCCCCCCCCCGTGGCACGGAATAATAGGGTCTATTTGAACGCGCGCGCGTGCACCTCCAAGTCATGCTAAGCACAACAACAACAACAGCAACAACAACCTACTACTGCTACTGCCTCTACTGCTACTACTGCTACTGCTACTGCTACTGCCACTGCCATTGCCATTGCCACTGCCACTGCTACTTACTACTACCAGTACTACTACTACGA
This sequence comes from Symbiodinium sp. clade A Y106, assembly GCA_003297005.1. Classification (NCBI taxonomy): domain Eukaryota; class Dinophyceae; order Suessiales; family Symbiodiniaceae; genus Symbiodinium; species Symbiodinium sp. clade A. Next base: position 13,675 of record BGNK01004264.1, read on the forward strand.
CGACGACTACTACTACGACGACTACTAGTACTACGACTAGGACGACTACCACTACTACTACTACTACTACTACTTTACTACTACTACTACTACTACTACTAGCCACCCCCCGGGTAGGGGGGGGGGCGCCTACTACTACTACTACTACGACTACGACTACGACTACGACTACTACTACTACTACTACTACTTGCTCATGCTCCTACTGCTACTCATGCTGATATTTCTTCTTCTACTCCTACTCCCATTGATACTGCTACCGCTACTGCCACTGCTACTGCCACTGCCACTGCCGCTGCTACCCTACTGCTGCTGCTGCTGCTTCTCTCGTACTCCTACTAAGATGGACGACGACGACTTCTACTATACGACTATACCACAACGACGCTTGCCAAGACTTCTACGACTTGCGGGAGAGTTCCACTGGCCGCTAACTGGCTGCTATNCTCGTACTCCTACTAAGATGGACGACGACGACTTCTACTATACGACTATACCACAACGACGCTTGCCAAGACTTCTACGACTTGCGGGAGAGTTCCACTGGCCGCTAACTGGCTGCTATGTTCAGTACCATCGGAGGCCTGAGAGTGCCTCTGGCCGCTATCTAGGTGCGATTTTTGGGTTTTGCGGAAGCCTGAGAGTTCCTGTGCCCACTATGGCAATCTTGTTCGGTACAATCGGCGGCCTGCGAACTCCTCCGGCCGCTGTACGGCTGCGATCGGAGGCCGGAGGCCTGAGAGTTCCTTTTGTTGGGTCGTCCCAGGTGACCCAATTTACGTCCTGACATCTTTTTGTGTTTGTTACGCCCCTATGGCCATAGGTTCGGGAAGTGGGAATTTACGCAGGGGGTTGCTTCTTGGACTTGCCGACCGTGGAATTCGGCATCGATCTACTTTCCATGCTTCGTTATTCCCTTTTTACGGCTTTCCTATGTTGTTTTATGGCCTTTGCTGCGTGGCATTTCTGGTGATTTACCTTCCAGCAACTTGATGGCCTTTGTTGGGACTCCGTAAACAGATCACGCACATCCTTGCATTCTTTGCTGTGACCGTTCTACGGATGCTGTTTGTATTCTACACTCTTTTACGCTTGCGGGTCATCTTGCGATATCGCTGCGATACATGTTTGCCTGGCCTAAACACAACCACGCCATTTTGTGCTCCTTCTGTCTGGAATGGGCTGTTAACGCCCCTTTTGAAAAGGAGCAGAAAGAAAGGTACGTGTTCGACAACGTTCCAGGTGGCCGCTAGATTTCGGCACTTCGAAGGCCTGAGAGTTCGCCTGGCTGCCACGTCCTCCTGTATGTCAGAAGACAGATCATGTCTCGTGCTCCAATATCTCGCTAATGGTACTGGCTCATGGAGAGCTCGACGTGGACGGCGGAATGGCCATATTATTTGTGTTTCAACTCTAACCCCACTGTGGGGAACTACGCGTTCACTCAG